>APFE031707919.1:60302-99270 GCA_000404065.3 Pinus taeda | reverse complement strand
TCTTCTAATCACTGCTATTCTGATATAGATATTTCAATGTTTTCCACATTGAAAATGGTGTCTCCTTCCCATGGAGTCTCGAGACTATGTGATCTCGAACTCCCTCCAGAAGGATTCTCCTAGCTCTAGCCACACACTTCTTTCATTCAACCAATTCAGTAGCACCAGTTGGCTTGGGGACTTCTTGATCAATGAAGTCCTTTAGACCATTATCCTCTAGTACTGCTTCCATGCGATCCTTCGAGGCTATATAATTAGAACCACCATTAAGGGAATATTCGAGTCTCAAACCATTGAACGCCATAGGTGAAATAGAGATGTGATAAGAACTCGATTTCTCTATCCATGAATCACAAACTTTAACTTCTTCCTTCTTGTATACTATTCTTACTTGATCACTTGTGCTCCAATACCATGTAGAAATTCCTACCTGTAGATCACCTGATAATGCAATATACTAAAACACAATACAAGATCTACTTCTACAACAATTTGCGAAATCTTAATCAATTTGAGCATGATCAATGAGAACACATATAACTGAGAATGATAAGTAATCACACATAACACAAAACAAATAATCCAGGGAAAGCCTCAGCCTAAAACCCCAACTCTATACTATCATACAAGTGGAAATATAGTCCGGATTACAAAAAGAAGCAGCTCACAAGCTATCCCGCTCTCTCTGCAATCCCTTTGCTGCTCATAGACAGGCAAAGGCCTCTCTCAAACCTTCTCCTCTGCCCTCCAAGCCTCCTATTTCTTTGCGCAATTTTGATTGGGGTCCAATGCAGCCACTTGTGTGAATTGGCCACTTCACACACTCACTATCCTCTGATCCAACTACGCAGTCCTGAAGGAGATAAATCCTCATCATGGATGAGCTTCCTTTATAGGAAAAATACTCATCCAACTGATAGTACACTATCCATTCTCTGATCTCAACTGGATCTCTGTCTGAACTGACATGCATGAGTTATCCATGAGAGAATATTCAGTTATCTAAAGAACAACAATTATATGCAAGTATGCATTAACTAACTGAACTTACTTAATTTAAATAAAATGTTTAAATCAAATATAACTGGACTTGACTCAGTTAACTAAGCCAACTAATTACTACTCAATATAGAACTCATCCTTATCTCTTTAACTGATGGATAAATTCCTCAATTAATAGAGAAACTGTTGCATGTCCTCACATAGACTTCATGTTTGAATTTTCTCAACTAATTAACTCATGGTGAATTAATTAATTTATTTTCAGACAGTTGTTAAGTTCAAATTCGAATTTTGCTTCCTATTGTAGTTTAGAGACTGACTAAAATTGGAATCCATCCTGAACTGCTAATAATAGAATGCTATTTTTAGCACTTCCATTTTTCATTCCCTATTGCTCAATCCAGCACTGGTACCCAAATTGCTATTTATAGTAGTGCTATTTTTAGCACTTCAATTTTTAGCATTTTTTGTTGCCATTTTCAACACTTAGTCTAGATAGGTTGTGTCGGTTTTGAAGATTCTCCCTTGGTCCGTGGACCATGGGATTGTATAAAAAGGAGGTCTTAAGAGGATTCTAGGGTAGTACAATAGAAGCAAAAGTGAAGTAGAAGTACCTGGTGAGTCTGTAAAGAGCTAAGAGTGAGAGTCTTAGCGTAGGAAGAGGCTCTACAACTGAGTGCGTAGAGGCTTAGGGTCGAAGTTTGCAGCTGAGTCTGCGGACCCCTGCAGCTGTGTGCACAGGGTGGATAGAGTCTGTATTGGGAATCTAAATCATCAATAAAGAGAAGTATTCTAAAATTACTGTGTACTTTCCATTTGTGTATGCGTTATTTTACTTCTGTTATAAATGTTGCGATTATGCTATGTTGATACTGGGGTTATGAATTAATGCTATATTGAGGAGCGAATCTATGTATTTCACTTTGTCATATGAATGCAAGTAATAATATATGTTTACACAAAGATAACCGTAATACATGTTAAAGTTAACCAATACTTAAGCTAATCTGGGTAGACACAGAAGTAAGACTAATTACAGAAGCGCACAAGCTCCTGATCTATCTATTGAGGGTCTGCGAAGGACGACCGGAGACTTTCGCTAAGGCTCCAAGGACGAATAAGAGAAGTACATTTATAAGCCCTAAAGGGCTTATCGATTTGCGCAAAGGCAGAGCAAAGGTTTAAAAGCCGACATCACAACCTTCTTAGGGTGCGGAAATTTGGTTCTTGCATCCCCCAATACTGCTTCGGGTGAGACTTCAGTCCGCGCTCCATGGATTGATGCTGAAAGGGCCAATAGTGTAGGGCTTTGCTTGGATTCTTAACGCTGAACCTGGGTCAGCTCCCATCAAGCCAACAAGACGTCTACCACATCAATTATCCACTTGACCATATCTGTGTATTGGATTATCTTCGGTCTTGCCGCTATGAGGTGTAGGAATGAACATGTTGTCTCGAAGTAGGAGGCATTAGAGGAATCATGAGCATTGGCCATGGCCTTTGTTACTAGTGGAATTGGTTTTCCTCTTCTAACAAATCATACATGGCTTCCCAAGTTGAAGTTCCTCCATCTCTGCTGCATGTCGTATTAGAGAAAAGAGGGATCGTTTCTGACTTTTCAGACGCAACTGCCTTTTCCTTCTTTGTCATTGCTTCTAATGAATCTTCCTATGGATTTTTCCTGAAATGGAGTAGAGTGGAAGATATCAGATAGACACAAGAAAGAGTGAAAATAGGATGAATGATATAGATAACCTTGAAAAGGTGACAAGAAAGGGGTTTTAATTAAACTCAGATGAAAATATATCATATCACGTCGAGCTGCTTTTCAACATAAATGCCATTAACCCATACTAAATATCTACTAATGGTTTGTTATTGCTACCTTTATTTCTCATTAGTGTCCCACATCATAAAACAGGAAGAAATTTTTTAATGTGGCGAGCTTTAATTTGCAAGAATGCCAATTTTGCGATTGCAATGCAATATCACAAATCGCATTATCGCATATTTGATTGTGCACTTTCTTAGATTTCCTTAGTTTCCCGCGGGATGCGAGATGCGGTGTGTTCTTTATTGTTTAAAGCATAGCTTGTTTGATGTAACTTTCACCTTATAAAGAGTTTTTTTATTGCGTAACGGATTTAAGTGCTACTTTATGACATAGGCTTTAATCGGGTCCAGGCTCTTATCTCATTTTGCAACATCGCACGATTCGTAAGTTTTAAGACCTTTCTTAAGTGTTTCCAATGCAATGTGATAAGGTTGACTGCCTCATCGAAATATCACATTTTGCATGTTTTAACATGATTCGTGAGAGTGCGCCCTTTGTGAATGGCGATATACGATACAGGCTTTTGTTTTAATAGGAAATGCCTTAGGCCTTAGTTTTAAACAAAAAAGCCTAATGATATTTAAGTTAAGCATGGTGATTCCTTTTGATTTCTTTTCACGTGTTTTACTTGTTAACAAGGCTTTTGACACACTTGGTCCATTGGTATGTGAAAGGGTGAGTATTGATAGCTTTCAAAGAGTTTTGGCTTGATATCTTGCTTTAGTTCGAAAATTTAAAAAAAGTATCTAAATGATAAATTTGTTGTATGTAATGATTTTATCAAGGGTCCCTATCTATTAATATAATATTAGCTATTATATTAATAAACGGGGAGGGGGGGTGTTGAATAGCACAACAATTGACGATTTGTTGGAAGAACCAGTTATCTCTGACTATTTTTTGAAATTTCTAAAAACTTCCAAAATAAAGGTAGTTCAGAAAATAAAAATACAAGAAATATAAGATAAGTAACATCTCTATAAATAATAAAAAACAAAATCTAATTAATTATCATCCATTTGATTATCCTCTTCAATATGAAAATTTCTTTGTCTACATCAGCCATCACTGGGTTTTAAAGATAAAAACAGGGGACTCTCTCAAATTAGCTTTTAGATGTACTCAGTTGTCATAGGTAGAGCCTTTGCTCCGAGCAGGCATCCATAGCCTCAACAGGTTTACCTTTTAACTAGCAATGATTCAGTATCCCATCTAGGTAAGAGTGCAATTTTTAAAGATAAATTCAAATTCATATACTTGCTTTCTCATTCTTTTCTAAACAATTCCTTTTTCTTAAAATTTTCATTTTTCTTCTTAAAGGTCATTGTCTTGGTTTGGTAGCCAAAATGGACAATGCCATTTACTAGTTGTAACTTTTATTGAACAAGCTAGCTCGTGATGAGACCCCTTGTATTTTGATTAATCATAATCTCAGGCCATTACCCTGTTTTGGTATGCAATGTTACTTCCCTATGATTATGGCAAGTCAACTTTTGATAAGACCTCTTATCCTTTAAGTTTAAGCATATTTTAGAATTACACTCTAAAAAGTGAAAACTTTTTAGATGGGGATAATCATTGATTTCTTAAGATGTTATGGATGACAATTATAGAGTTAAAGATGCTTTCTTTGTAGAGAGTCTTTGCTTTATTATAGATACTATTCTTAATTGATGGTAGAAAAAAGGTTCTTTTACAAAGTTGAGTTTCACCAAAGGATAACTAATTTTTGTAGAGGACAAGCAATTTCAGAGAGATAGAACTTAGCTTATGTTTCAAATGTAAAAATCATCTTCTTAACAATCTCTACTTATACAAGTGAAAAGTCAAAATATAGAAGAGATTATCATTATAAAGGCCAAAAGTAAATGCTACTCAACTTTTATTTTCCTAAAAGTAAAAATAATAATGTACAATGAATAGAAGAGATTATCTTCTATGAAAAATATTTCTTCAAGATCTTCCCGTTAACAAGTAGAGAATCTCTCTTGCGTGATAGATCTTGCAATAAAAAGGTTGATGGGCCCATTTGTTCCACAATCTGAAACGGTCCAAGCCACATTCTTTGGAATTTGGCATGCTTACCTTTTTCCTCGTGTGATTTATCCCATTTTAATACCAAGTCTTTGAGCTAAAAGGATTTTGAACTTATAGAATTTGCATCAAAAGAAGATCTGACTAACTGCAAGGAAAATTCTAAGGATGGAAATTTATTTTAAAGTTTAGAAACCTTGGCGAATCCCACTAGTCCATAATATGAAATCTATAAAATGTTTGGAGATTTTTTGGTAATTATTCAATTTATAATATTTTTATATAGTCTATATATAATTTTTTGGCGATTTTTAGGGTAAAATAATTTCATTCTATAAAATTTGGGCGAATCATTTTTACAAAAAAAATGGAAATTACTGAATCTTTTTTTTGGAAAAAGTATAGAAAATTAGCCCATGGGAGAATATTAGCCCCTAAAATTTTCCTTAACTGTTGATGATGTGCATGTGTGATTTTGGCATTTTCCCTTTCTTCTTCGAGCTTAAGGATTTGTGATTGTCTCACTTGCGTAGAAGAGGAAGGGGTTTCTTCAATAAATTGAACTAGGACTAGAGAGGGAATAACTGCATTTGTTGGGAGGAAAATTTCTTTCCCATAGACCAAATTAAAAGGAGAAGTGCCTATTGAGGCCTTCTGTGTTATTTGATTTGCACATAGAGGAAATATTAAAGATTTGTGCCATTTTTTCTGACTTTGATCATTGGTTCATTTGATAATTCTTATGAGATTTTTGTTTGTACATTCGGCCAAGCCATTTCCTTGAGGATAATAGTTAGCAAAGTATTTAAGTTTAAAACCTCTTTTAAGAGAAAATTATGTCATAGAATTGCCTATAAAATAAGATGCATTATCAAACATGAGAGCAGATAACAAACCAAATATGGTAATAATAAACTGATCATAAATTCAATGATGTTTTCAGAATTGGCTACCTTAAGTGGAATTGCTTCCACCCACTTTGTGAAGTAATCAGTTGTTGTAAGGATATATTTATGCTGCTTTGATGAGTGAGGAACGATATCACCTATTATATCCAGTCCCCATTGTTCAAATGGCCGTTCAATGTTGACTGGTTGCAATGGTAATGCACGTTTCCTCTGTCTCCCAACAACTGTTTGACAAACTTTACATTTCCTTACATAATTGTGTGCATCTCTATATAAGGTTGGCCAATAATAGCCAGCATGCAGGATTTTATGTGCGGTTGTGTCCCCTCCAAAATGTCCACCAGCTGGTCCACCATGGAGTTCCTGCAAAACCTTTTCTGCCTCGAATTTTTCAAGACATCTAAGCAAAACATAATCATAATTTATTCTAAACAACACACTATTGATGATTTGATATTGTCTAGCTTTTAACCTCAAAACCCTTTTTCTTTTGTAACTTAGTTGGGTAGGGGCATATCCATTTTTCAAATAAAAAGTGATATCAACATATTTTGGATTCAGTGTCATCTAGGCTTACCTCATATACTTGTATATCATCACCTGAATCTTGTAGTGATGGTAAGTTGGATGCTCCTACTAACATTCTACAAAAACCTTGACCTTTAACAATTTTGGCTGGTCTAATCTCAATGTCATATTCTTGTAGTGCTGTTACCCAATTTTCCTTTCCTCACCTACATCTCTTTGTATTAATAGATTTCTCACTACTGAGAATGAGACTACTACCTTGGTGTGGGTTTTGAGGAGAAAGGGTCTGAAATGCTTTATTGATTTGAAAACAATGAAAGCTTTGTTTTCAACATCCGAGTAGTTTAATTCACCCCCTGCAAATTGGAGCTAAAGAAAGAAATCGGTGCTTTGGCTTTACCATCATTGACCTATGTTAATATAGCTGCATATGATATCTCAGAAGTAAAGGTATATAAAATGAAATGATTAGAAAAATTTGGGGTTGCTAGTGAGGAAGCATTCAATATTACTTGTTTAATTAGATCAAAGGCTTCATGCTCAGTATGTCCCCATTTAAAAAGATAAATTTTCTTAATCATAGATTGGAGAGGTAAAACAATTCGTGAAAAGTCAGGGACAAATATTTTGAAAAAATTTATCTGACCTAGGAAAGATTGCATGGATTTCTTGTTATGAGGTAAAGGGATTCCAAAAATTTCTCTTATCCTATCAGGATCAATGTGAATCTTTTCTTTGGATATAATGAATCCAAGGAGGTTTCCTTTACTTAGAGAAAAGAAATATTTCTTGGGATTGAGAGAAATTCCATACCTCTGACAATGCTCAAAGATTTGTTTTAAATCCTTTAAATGATTACCATGCCTTTTTGAGTACACAATTATATCATCTAAATATATTACCATTGATTTATTAACCAAGCATTTGAAAGCTATGTCCATGGCTCTTTGAAATGTGGCACCAACATTGATTAATCCAAATGGCATCTTTTAATACGCATAGGTGCCCCATTTGGTTCGAAACGTAGTCTTTAGCCGGTCATCTAGATGTACTAGAATCTGATTATAACCTAAGAATCCATCTAGAAAAGACATTAGTTTTGAGCCTGCAACTGATTGTAGTATCTGTTCCATAGGAGGTAATGGGAAATTGTCCTTCTGATAGGATTTGTTAAGATTGCGGAAGTCTATACATATTCAAATATCACCGTTCTTTTTTCTAACAGGAACAAGGTTAGAAACCCACCTTGAGTGCATGATAGGAAAGATAATTTTGGCTTTGATAAGCTTATTCAATTTAGATTTGATTTTATTTTCTAAATTCGGGTAGATTTTCCTTAGCTTTTGCTGCACGGGTTTCTCATCAGATATCATGGGGATGGTATGTTGACTTATATAAGTGTCATACGTCTTAAGGTCTTCATAGTTCCAAGCAAATACATTCTTTTATTTCTTCAACAAATGAATGAAGGATGATTTTTCATCAGGTGCAAGACCAAGTCCTAGATTGATGTTTTGAGGTTTAAAGTCAGTTCCAAGATTAACTAATTCAAACCTCAAAGTTCAACTTTGGAGTTTCAAATTAGTGGGTTTTTTGAATCTATCCTTGAGATCATATAAGTCGTACAACTTAACCACATACTTAGGTATGGAATTCATAGTCGTTTTTTGTTAATCTGGGAGTCATGTTGATCTTCATCTATTATCTGGTCATCATAAGAGCCTTCGGATGTTAGAAAATTTATGATATCCGGATCATTATTAAATGCTCACCAATGGGTGATATTGTCAGGAATAGAAGGCCTAAAAATAAATTCAATAGAAAAGCGATTGGGGCTATAATATTCTGGTGGAATGAGCTTGAATGAAACATTAGCCAGCAGATCAACACTTGCATTTTGGAGTCTTGGAATAGGGGAAATATTAAATGCTGTAAAGTGAGAAGTGAGGTCCTGGAATAATGATTGATAATGTTTGAAATGTCCAGACAAACAATGTATAGTAATTCTTACATGTTTTATCACAATTTATGAATCTCCGAACACTTGAAGGTGTTTGATATTAAGGCCGATAGCCTTATACAACCCTTGAACCAATGCTTCATATTTAGCAGTGTTGTTTGTGCATTCGAATTCAAGCCTACATGCTAGCATAGTTTTTTCTCCTTTTGGGCTAACTAATATGCATCCTACTCCGGCTCCATCGTTAGATTTGGATCCGTAAAAAATAATTTCAAAATAATGAGCTAACTATGGGTTTATTTACAAAATTTATACACTTATAAGCATTTGTTTGAGAAAAATTTTCAACTTGTGATATAACATAATTTTCCAAGAAGGGTGAAGTATTTGCATTAAAATTTCCTAGAAACAATTCAACTAAATAGTTTCCGATGATATTGCTACTTTAAGCGACTGACTCATTCTCTCCCTCTAGTTATGTAACGATATAATTTTGAGGTTTTTCGCAGCCAACCCTTATTTGATTTGGCTTTCCATTATAGGTAAGCCGCATGTGGGACCAGCTAGTTGCAAAATAGCAATGAAGCTTTTCTAACCAGTCTCTGCTAAGGATTAAACTGTAGAACTCGGGGAAATCTACCACAAGAATGTCAATGACTTGACAAACCTTAGGGTTTGATGAGAGTCTGCTAGTGACTTGATTGAGCTCTCCTATAACTTTGACTTGAGATCGGTCTAACTGCACAATGCGCACAACAAACTTTTGGGGCTCAACATTCAATTTCACACAAACTGTTCATGGTAGAATGTTAGATGAAGCTCCATATTCAACTAAAAAATTGTGTAGATTATTGTTTAAAACTTGAAAAGTCAAAAGGAATTGAGGAGTATTTGATTTGGATATTCCTCCTATCCGAGCAATATCGATAGGACCAATTCTGTCTATAATGAAGTATGAGGAGGTCTTTCCATTTATTGGGCAGCTTGCGAGATTACAACAACGGGAAGTAGAGAAGTAGGGACTACTTTTAGATCTTTGAGTAGTAGCTTCTATTGATGTTTCAACTTTCTAAGCTCATGAAAGGTAACGTTCGCCCTAATATTTTTCATATCTTCCACTATGTTGTATTCCATTTCATTAGAGACTAACAGGGTTTTAGTTGAAGGTGAAGAATTTGATTGAGAAGGAGTGGTTTGAGTGGATTCAGATGAAGATTTCTTACCTATTGTTTTGTCTTTGGGAGATGGAGTTGATACCTTATGTTTTGAATATGTTTGTGGCAATTCAATAAGGCTTCTAATCCTCGTTGCAATATGTAGTGCTTCTTCTTCTTCTTCATTGGGAAGGATAAAATCCCACATTCCTTGTAACTTGACTACTTCTTCATCATCTGTTTGCTCTTCAGCCGTTGAGACTTCATCTTCTTCAACATCCGATTCAGCATTTGATACAGTACTTGGAGGCTTAGTATCAGTAGGGGGATTTCTTCTGTATGGTTTGAAAGGTTTCTTTGAGGAAGTCTCTTCTACCCGTTTCTTGATGTCAACCATTTCATTGGACATGGTTTTAAGGAATTTTTGTAGACCTTCAGTATCAAAATGATCTTTAGGTGGTTTTCTCTTGGATTTATCCCTAAAAGTTACTTTCTTGGACTTGCGTTCTTCTAATGCATTTTTCTTGTCTAAGGCTAGAATACGTTTTTCTATAGCTATGCCTTCTTTCATGTTTTCTGCCAAAGTTGGTTTGGTAGCCCCATCGACAAAAATAGCTGTATTTGAAGGAAGGGAAGAGATGTACCATTCATTTTGGACTTCATCACCGAGCTTAGATGCTGTTGGAATCTTATCCAATAACTTGTTAAAACATGAATAGAAGTCCTTAATCGATTCTCTAGGTTCAACTTTCAAGTTGGAAATATCATTGATAAGAGTAGCAGTTGATCTGTCATCTCCAAACTTGGTTAGGAATTGCTCTTGAAAGGCATCCCAGCTATTAATGGAACCTGATGGTAATGAAAAGTACCATGACCCTGCTGATCCTCCTAAGGTATAAGGGAATAATCTGACCACTGCATCTACTTCGTTTAGGTTTATGGACAACATAAAATTGTTTATGTGCTCTTCGACTGGTAAACCATCATCAGGATTGAAATTTGGTAACCAAATTTCTAGATGGGTTGGCAATGGATGTAAGGGTCCCGCCATCCATACAACTCCTGGATTTGTCCATGGCCTTTGTGGGTTTTTAGCCATCATAGGTATCTGTGTAGAGGAAGATGTTCCTGTATTTGAAGGTGATTGGGTACAGGAGGCTTGTGCTATAGTACTAATGTAAACCACGATTTGGAGTCGTGAGGCAGATGGTTGATTTTGTGATGAAATGGATGGAATAATGAGGATGTTTGAGGTGATGGTGAGATAACTGTACTATGGGATTCAGATTGTGTCTTCTTAACTCTCTTACAGTTTGGTAGAGGGAATTCAAATGGGGGGATCCTAAGATTTTCACTCTGTGCTCTAGTTAACCATTGAGATGAGGGGAACTAAGAATAAACACTAACTTGAGATAACTCATATTCTTCTTGAGATATTGAAATCCCCTATAGCTTATGGATCAAAGATTGGACTTCAGGGGTTTCTATAGAAGAAGATTGATTTGAATTTTTTGAAATCACAGTGGTGGATTCTAAAGGGTTATTTACAACTTCTCGCTTAGGATTTGGAGATTTGGAATGCGATAGAGAAGTTGGAGGAGATGGTGAGGGAGTTTTACTCTTAGAATGGCCCGTTGATTTGAATTTACTTACCATTCATAGTTAGGCCCTCCTTCTAGCGCCAAAATGTTGAAGCCCCAAAAATTGTTGCTACAACATGGGGAAAAACCACCTGATCTGGACCTTGGTTAACAACTCCTTTTCTGTTTGGTGTAGTGGATTCAACTGGGGATAATGGGACTAATTTCCTATAAGATATTTTGATAGTGTTGATGGGGTGATATATGATGTAATGGGGGAATAATTAAGCTAAGTGTAATCTAATCTAAATTACTAAACACATGCATATATCCTAGTTTAAATACTATTTAAATATAAATATGCCAGGGAATTCAATACAATATGTGATCTACAATAATGTCCTACAACAATTGGTAATATAGATTATTCAACTGCAACAAGAAATGAAATCATTTAACAATAATTGTTTTGGATAAATAGTTCGCCAAAATGATTGTGAAATATATATTGCACATAAATCGTTCATGTATTCAGAATAAAGTCAAACCCAACATCATACAAAAGTGCAATAATGCTAACTATAATTTATAATTTCACACGTAAAACAATTATTAAAAGAAGTATTGCCTGATACATAAATAAAACAAGATCATAAGATAAAATTACCATATATGACGAGTCCTGCTCATGTGCTTCAACAATATTGACCAACTTTTAATCAATCCAACATATTCTAAGAGTACAAAAGTGCATTTTAGTAGAGCATGCTAAATATCTAAGAGAAAACAGATCTTGTTCCATTCATTCCATTAGAACCTCCTCAAAAGTACATAAGTGCAATGTTTCGAAGAATGTTTCTGACAAAAATTTTGGACCCCTCTCTAAATGCATGAGAGGGGTTTAAATACTAAACTATAGGTCCTAAAATAGATTATTACAAAAATACCTGAGGAGGTTTAAACGACCTGACTCATATTATGTGAAAATAAACCTAAAACAAAAAATAAACTAAGTGACTAACACCTTTGCATTTGATCTTTGAGATCACAAATATTTGTCATAGGCTCGAGCTGCATCGGTTGGCTGATCGCAGATTTCAACTGCCTAACAAATATAGCGTCTATTAGCACTAGCACCATTTTTTGTGTGGAAGTTGTTAAGCATCTCAAGGTCATCCACTGGCTCTATGGTTTTACCAAGAACTACCAGTATGCTTCCCAGTTTAGCTTGCTCATCTGTCTGATCACCTCCTCCTTTTCCTTCGCTGCCTGCCTCCACTGCTACTCTAATTGTTTGATATTTGGAAGAAATCTTGGTATGCTTTCTGTAACCAGGTTGGTACCATGTAGATTTTCATTGATGGCTTCTATTATGCTGCTGCTGTGATTGTTGTTGCCCTTTCCACTTGCTTGATCCGAGAATCCCAATCTGTGAACAAGATGTCTTTATGTGATTCCTCCAGTTTTGGCAGATCAACCTTTCTCCCTTATTCTAATTCTTTCCAAGTGATAAAGTCAGAAATATTTTTATGGATTTCTTCATACTCAAGTCTCATGTCAACAACTTGGCTTGTTAGCTTATCACTGATCTCGCAATAAGGACTTATTTGCGAGATTTTATGGCAAAGAAATTCCTTCTGCTGCATTAGTTGGGAGTTAAGACCGAGTGCTTCCTTTATGAACTCATCGATTTGCGGATTGTATTTATACTTATCTGTCATAGCTTGTATCCGTGTATCTCTTTTTGCTAGGCTGGCCTGATGTTGTATTCACATCTGTTCAAATTCTTGCTGGAGCTGGGCTACTTGTAATTCTACTTGATTGGATTTCTCCTGAGCCAATTGTTGTTCTAATAGCATAATTCTTTGTTCCTTTTCTTTAAGTAGCATTTGGAACTCTGTCACTTTGTCAGTAGTTGCCTTTGCATAGGCTCCTGTGAATTGGGACAATCTTGTGAGATTTTTTGATGGGTCCATGGGCAAGTCCTTCCATACAATGTCCATTGATTCTCAAGAGTCGTAATAGTTGCAGTGTCTAACTTTCTTTTCTTCCTCTACATGTTGACGCAGATTTGTGGGTAGGACTGTAAAATACATCCAGTGGAGGAATTTCCTCAATTCTCAAAATAATTTCTGAAGTGGGGGTGGCAGGAATGAGCTCAACATCCTGAATGCCTACAATTTTCTCCACTGTTGTTTCTTGAGTTGATTTGTGCTGTGTTTTCTTAGGAATCTGTATCTTAGATGTTTGTTCATCTGTGTGAAGATTATTGTTGAAATGTTCCCATTCCTTTTCCAAATCAATAACTGGGGTTTTTCCTAAGTGAGTGTATGTGGAGTGAAATTCTTCCAGTTTCTTTGCTGTGGTTTGCTCGACTATATCCTCTGTAGTTCCAGCTGTGTCCCTTTCGGACTCTTTATTTTTATTGCCTCCCCCATTTTGAGACTGGTGCTCCAACTGCTCTGACTCATGAGTAGATCTCTCTTGGGTTTCTTCTTCGGAATCCTCTTAGTACCTATCCTCCAAGCTTACACTGGCAGTTGGCTCCCTTATTGGCTGAATTTGTAGTAGGTCCAATGGGACCTTCAATAATCTCCTCTTTCTTTACACATGGAAAGCTTTGACATCATCTGGGGTAAAAAGTAGTGATGCCATATGCGTCACTTCTGGAAATGTTTCTTTTTGTAGGAAGAGGTCATCGAAGGTGTCCTCTTCATGGGTGAATGGTTTCACTTTCACCATAGCATTGAAGTCCTTAGCAATGCTATTTGGGTCATACTGTCTTCCCGGGATTGTAGCTAATTTCAGAGACTTCATGATCTCTGCTTCTTTGCATGCATGTCCAAAATCATGTAGCACAAACACACCACATTGCAATAGAAATGTAGACCAAATGGCCTTCTTCTGCTCTTTCAATCCTTTGCTCAACCCACCTTCCCCTACCGTTTTGTATGCTAACTCCCTGGCCATTAACTTGTCGGAGACATAGTATGGGAGAACATGCGGTGAAGCAATGCTCCCAAATACTCTGATATAGGTAAATGTTTCCTCCCCAAATCATTCCGCTACAGGCCAGATATCTACTTCAACTTCTTTTGAAAACCTAGGGGTGGTATGTGTTGTATACTTGTTTATGGATAAGTAGCATAACTCCTTGTCAAATATTATAAAAATCGGGGTGAAACTGAGACTCCCACAAAATCTTATGGTACACATGGATATGAAGCGGGTCATAAGTGGTCCACTTCCATCCCATAATGGGAAATTTGGAACTAAAATAGATTGCGTCCATTACAAAGGCACTCATGAAAAAGGGGGATAAACCCTTAAAGAGGGACTTCTCTTTCTCCTATAGTCCATAATGAATTTTGCCAAATTGTCAGAAAAAATTTGAGCCCAATTCATTGCATCTATTAATGGAAGCCATTATGGGGAAAATTTGGTGCTATCGGGTTTACCGAACAATCTACATAGCATGGCTACTGTAAAACTATGAGGGGGAGAGATAGATGTCGTAGAATACATAGCCGTATTATCGCGTTTGAGCTTGCCTTTTCTTACTGTCTAGGTTCGCGTGACGTCTTCCACATCTTCATTCTCCTTAGAAAATTACTCGAGGAATTGTTTATTGTAGAGCTTTTGTGGCTCTGGTAAATGGTACATTAGCTATAGGCTTTTTGCTGAAAAAGATCCCATAACCTCTAGCCTGTGATTCTTGAATTCTTTGTTCGAGACGTCTACCACATCAATTATCCACTTGACCATATCTGTGTATGGGATTATCTTCGGTCTTGCTGCTATATGGTGTAGGAATGAACTTGCTGTCTCCAAGTAGGAGGCATCAGAGGAATCATGAGCATTGGTTGTGGCATTTCTTTTTCCTCTTCTAACAAATCATACATGGCCTCCCAAGTTGAAGTTCCTCCGTCTCTGCTTCATGTAGTATTAGAGAAAAGAGGGATCATTTCTGACTTTTCAGACTCAACTTCCTCTCCCCTCTTTGTCATTGCTTCTAAGGAATCTTCTTACAGATTTTTCTTGAAATGGAGCAGAGCGGAAGATATCAGATAGACACAAGAAAGAATGAAAACGATGATGAATGATACAAATAACCTTGAAAAGGTGACAAGATAGGAGTTTTAATTAAACGCAGATGAAAAGATATCATATCACATCGAGCCGATTTTCAACATAAATGCTATTAACCCATAGTAAATATCCACTAATGGTTTGTTATCGCTACCTTTATTGCTCATTAATGTTCCACATTGTAAAATAGGAAGAGAATTTTTAAGGTGGCGAGCTTTAATTTGCGAGAATGCCAATTTTGCGATTGTGATGCAATATCACAAATCACATTATCACATATTTGATTGTGCACTTTCTTAGAGTTCCTTAGTTTCCTGCGGGATGTGAGATGGGGTGTGTTATTTATTGTTTAAAGTGTAGCTTGTTTGATGAAACTTTCACCTTATAAACCATTTTTTATTGCGCGACGGATTTAAGTGATACTTTATGACATAGGCTTTAATAAGGTCTGGGATCTTATCAAATTTCACAACATCACTCGATTCATAAGTTTTAAAACCTTTCTTAAGCTTGACCGCCTCATCGCAATATCGCGTTTTGCATGTTTTAACATGTTTCGTGAGAGTGAGCCCTTTGTGAATGGCGATATGAAATACATGCTCTTATTTTGATAAGAAATGCCTTAGGCCTTTGTTTTAAATGAAAAATCCTAATGATATTTAAGTTAAGCACGATGATTCCTTTTGATTGCTTTTCGCATGTTTTGCTTGTTAACAAGGCTTTTGACACACTTGGTATAGCAATATGCGAAAAGGCGAGTATTGCTAACTTTCAAAGAGTTTTGGCTTGATATCTTGCTTTATTCTGAAAATTTAAAATTAAGTGTCTAAATGCTAAATTTGTTGTATGGAAGGATTTTATCAAGGGTCCCTATTTATTTATAGAATATTAGCTATTATAATAATAAATGAGGGGGTTGTTGAATAGCACAACAGAACCTTGAGGAAGGTAATCCCATTAGCCCCTTTGTAGATGACATTGGGGATTATTTCCATATTGAAAAAGAGAAATGGGAAATTTTTGGTCCTCAATTTGACTGTGCTCCCATTTTTGATACCGACAAGGAGGATGAGGTTGAGAGTGGTCCTACCTTTCTCCTAGGTATTATTTATGAGGACATATCCATCGATACCCTTGGGAAGGAGAATTATCATTTTGCCTTGCATGAAAAGGAGAAATTGGATATGAGTGATTCTCCTTTTTGGGAAGACCCTATCTTTGGTCCCAAAAATGATAGGATTGATAAGGCCCTTGCTCATACGCACCTTCTTTATGATTCCATGAGTATAATCAAATCACTTGAGCCTATAGAGTTGGATTTTTATGAAAATGATCTCTTTGAGACTTCACCTTCCCCTTTTCCCTTTTCTATTGTTCATCATCTTGAGTATTCATCAAGTGATTCCCTCACCCCTTTTCCTATGATCTCAAGTAATCGTGAGCCCTTACCTCCTTCCAATTATAGTGTCAAGGAAGGGTCCCTCATTGATTGTACTTTACGTCCTTGGACACACCCTCAGGTTTTTGATCACTCCATGACCTCCCCTCTCCAATGTAACAATCACCTTGAGAAACCTATTTATTGCACCTCTTCCTTCCCTCACCCTTTGTTCCCCTCTCATCATGACCCTGTGGCATCTACAAAGAATGATATTATAAACGATGATTGTGATAGGGAGTTGTTGAGAGTGATATTTCATTCCACCATTACATACTTAGAGGGAAATTCCTACACTTCTATATTGGCTTATTCTCCTTCTCCTAGGGATTTATTTTACCTTGAATGGAGATCATATTTTCCCACCTCCCACTGCTTCATCCTCCATACAAATGTATCCACATTCGCTTCAATATTTGCTACATGAGTAGTAATACTGGTAGGCATATGTATATTGATATGATGATATGTTGGTTGCATTGGATTTATGATTACACTTAGAATTAGAATTATTATATGCATGTTAGGATAGGATGAATTTCATGCTGATTTTTGCATTAGAACTAATGACATATGATATTTCTCACAGTAGATTAGCTACATTTAGATTCAAAAATTGAATTTGAAAGATTTATTTTCATGGATCGATTTTATGGGTCTAATCCAATCATGTACGATCACAAGATACTGCAAAATCATTCTGCCCCATGTTTTTCATCTATGATATGTACAGATAACAAGTCTACAATGTACCAAGATATTTCTAGTGTTCTCGTGACCCCCCGTTCGGTAGCTTCACCCACTTTTAAAGAGATCATGTCCTAGTTGGAGCAAGATGTTACCCACCATTTTGTGGGTGATATCCCTAGGAGAAAATTTTCTCCAAGATGGTCCTTAGCCGACAGCCAATAGACCCTTGCAACTACCAACTAGCTCATTGTGCCACTTCTTTGCCACCTGATCCAACCATGTGGTTCCTCACCCATCTGTCATGATCGTATGTTTGAAGGTGGGCCTCCCAAACCTAAAGATATGCCTTGTCATTTGGTAATTGAGTATTGTAGTTTACTTATCATGGAAACTTTTGGGCATTAATTGATGGGGGGATTCAGTGGAAAGAGTGGGATAGGTCTGTGCTCTTGTCCCCTAGACCTCCTTTGGATTTTACCTTGGACCTTAGTCACGTGGGATCTATTTTACTAACCTTTGGGTTGTAGGGATGGTACTTCATGGGAAACCCTGATTTTGGTTGCATGTTCCTGCTCCCTCATCCACTTATATTAGTCCCCCTCCATTAATTATAACCCCATTTCATCATTCTTCCCACCTGGTTACACATAGGGTTAGCCTCTCATTCTCCTTACCCATATCTTGGGTCAGGCATGGAACATTGCCCTAGAGGTTGATGCATATAAAAACAAACAGAAAAGCATAATTTGCCACATTCAATAGGAAATTGTACCATAAAATGCAAAATATGGCCGAGACAAAATCATTTAGCACATGGGAAAAATCCACTGCATGATCTCTACCCATTCCTTGGCCATCACCTTGGTTCCTATAGGCCCTATATGAGCCTCCTCTATCATTCAGGAACCCATGATTGTCCCAACCCCCGGTGGGAAATGAAGTGTCCCACCTTAAAGGGTGTATCCATTGTTATAATTTACACATCATGCTCTCATTCCTTGAGCCCTGAGTAGTTAACCAAAGAAAAATCATAAAAGGAAAAAGGAATACAAAGAAGGGTGGAAAAATCAAGGCCGAGGTATCTCATGCACCATGATTGCTCCCTCCTATACATTATATACCCAAGTGTAGGATTCCATTTATTAGCTACCCTTTTACCCTGACATGTGGCCCAAGATTCCCCCTTTCATTCCATACTCCATTCATCTCTTTATCACATGTCACCACCATTTGAAGGATGTACCTTGGACATATTATCCCTTCTAAAGGTAGAAATGATCCAGACTTAAACAGGAATGCAACAAATTACAGAGATAACCATATACACAAGATGCAGCGAAAATAATACTTCATTTCATTAATGGAAAATACTGAAATATGCTTACAACCAGAAATGGAAATAAACCAGCTCGGGCGTTGGTAGCTTATCTCTGAGAAGAGATGTGTGGCTACATGCCTCTGAACTGTGTTACAATGAGGCTCGAAGGCATATTTATTGTTGAGAAACAATGGAAAACGCTTCACATTCCAAAACCTAACCCTAGAAGATGAAACACCAAATTGTGGGCCCCGTTTTTGGGTAAGTTGGTACATCAACTTCCCCGGGTCGCGAATTGGTCGTGTTATCTCCGTTTGACGCACATGATAGCCCGTTGGAAAGATCTCTCTGAGGACTGCGACGGAAAAGATGATTTTTAAAAAGAAAAATCGTTGGCAGTAGATTTCCCAAAAAACGTCGTTTAGGGCCTCAAAACGGCTCCGGAAGTTTAGGACCCGAAAAACTGCTAAAAATAGTAAACTGTGCTATAATTAAGGAAACTGAAAAAAACTGAAAGAAGCACTAGAGGGGATCCAAGTGGAATTAGCCGGTGGCCACCAATATCCACCTGGATCAAGAAACCACCTAATAGGGTACTTGGTTAACCCCTTTGGAGCTTGGAGACATTAGCACATGCCAAAGCCCACTATGGAAGGGCATGCCATTTTGAAGTGCCCACATGTTATCCATGGTTTGTAAACTCTATAAATTGATTTCTTTAAATGATTTGTTGTACTGAAAGGCTAGGGGACACATCAAATCTTATGCAAGATTGCAAATGGTCTCCATTTTGGGTTTGGTCTCTCTATATGAGGTCCTAAACCTCAAAAGGGCTACATTGGAACATGTAGGGTGTGTGTAGAGAGCCATGGGAATCCATAACAATATAAAAATCTCCATGGATCTCCAGAGATGCTAAAATATTGCTAGAGATCTACTTATTGGATGAGGAAGATGCACTTGGCTCACCATGCCCAACTGACCCCACAGTTGTACCATGCAATTGGAAGATATCATATGACCTATATGATGATGTGGCATCATTTACATCATAATACAAGATGTTGCAGATGACCTATAGGCATATTTGATCTACTTGGAGACCCATGAGGTTGCTTGTGTCCCCCCACACCCATTGGGAGCACCACAGGTTTATTATTTGGAGAACAAGGGGCAAACCCCTTGTCCACTACTTTGGAGTCATATTTATATTTAAGGCACCTATGGACTTCATCACGCTTCTTATAAGACCTAATGAAATGTACTATTGATTATTCGATTGCTTGAGAGACTTATTCTTTTGTTTATGAGCTAGTTTGGTGGGCTTGTCACTAAAAATGAGTTATTTTGCACATTATTTTATTCCAGTGGCTAATTTAGGCCTAATAGTTAAATCAAACTCATTAGAAGTGTATAAATACAAGTGATGTGAATTCATTTTAGCATCATCACTTGGATTGGATCATATCTACTTGTGAGATTTTCACTATCTTTGGAGGATGAGATTTTTGGGATCAATGGATGAATTTCGATGTTTGGTTAAACCTTCTTTGTCTTAGAGCTTCTATGATTGGAATATCTTGGTGATTGGATATATTCTTATTATATGTAAGTACCATGTTAATACTATTTGTATTCTTTATGTTATTGCATTCATTATATTGGGATTTTTGCTATTTTAGGGTTAATTTGTTTCTTTTATTAGAACGAAATTGTGGAAATTCAATCTCTAAATAGTGATATATCATTTATGGGCCATGTTTGAATGAATGAATGTTCCTAGAGACATTTTGTCTTGATAAGTCATCAAATATTGTTGAACGAAGTATAAAGCCCTAATTCCCAACGAAGTTGCATTTTAGGTGTCCTTGATAAGTGGAAATAAACCAAAACTCTTTATCTTCCATGAATCCATCTCTCCCAAAGGATTAAGCACTTGTCCTCCATAAGTGATCACCTTAAAGCATATTTTTTTGCACCTTCTCTCTTTCTTTATAGGACTAGCCTACATAGGTCACATAGGGCATCACTTATCTCACAATCTATCCATCCAAATACTTTGATTTTTGGTCCACAACTGTGCCAAAGTTTTCTCTAGAGGTCCTATAAATTTGAAGCAAAGCCGACAGTGGGATCTCAAGACCTAGATCAAGGACTGTTTCTTGCCCTAAATTTATTTTGGCTAGTGGCCTCATTGATATTATTACTTCAAATTAAAATAAAATTTCTCGTTCAATCCATCCCCCCCCCCCTCAATTAGGTCAAGCACACCCTTTGTTGATAAATTCCATCCCCTTGACCTAATTCTGGGTCCACTTGGTCCCGTGTGGTCCCACAGCCTTTCGAAGATAATTCCTCAAAGACCACTTGTTATCCAAGTTTCCACAAGGATCTTAGGGTCTAGTGATAAGTCATATACTCAAACCATAGCCCTTGGGATTCTCCCAAGCCTTTCCTAGAGAGCCTTTCATCTTTCTTTCCAAGCAAGCTAGCCATATATTTGAGCCTCTCTTGTGAATAGGCTTTTAGGATCCCTTTTAGCCTATCATTGATTCATTCATCTTCGTGATCCTCATTATACTGGGTCTCCTCTCATCAATGAAAGTCCGTAAATCACAGGGAGCCTTAGCTCTGGTGACAATGGGCTATCACTCCATTATTTTCCTTGACCTAGTTGTTTTCCTATAGGACCCCCTCTTAGGACCCCTGCTAGTTTGAGTGGTAATGAGTTCTCTTGCAATTTATAGTCACCCTAGAAATTTTGGCCCCTAGAGTTGACCAAAATTTTGGCTCCCTATAGAAAAATTCCCAGAAAAAATGCGAACCAGAGAGAGAAGAGTCTATCTACATGTGTGAGTTGCAAGAGAGAGAAGATAGAGTCAATTCGTCCTATTCATCATTCTTTTCCTTCACTTGATTGCCTATAACTTGTCTTGTGTGAGAGAATGTGAATTCCCAAGTGGAGGAGGCCATACAACTTTTATATAGTAGTCTATCTTAGACGAATGTGCCTTTAACCAAGGATGACTTGACTTGGAGGGATGTTGACTTGAAAACTTTTGTAGCCAAACATTACATTTCAAAAATTCAAATTTTCTTCTTTAAAAATTCACAATGGGATGTTGAGTCAAAATAAATTTCCTTTTGACTTTAGCATTTAAAATATTCTTTAGAATGATATATACAAAAGCATCAAGTGACCAAATATACAATACGAAGACCACCCATAGTTACAAATTTAACAAGGTAAAACTTGACTTGGTGAAAGACTCAAAGCTACTTGGTCAAACAATGATGGTTTTGGACACATGGTTTTGGTTTCCCATGATTTTGTGCCCGTGGATTACATGTAATGAAGCCTTTAAAGTTCTGACAATAATTCATTGTAATGTGTTAGGTAATTGAGCAATGAAGGCTCCATTGGCCAATTTGGTAGGCTTTTGGCCAAGAATACTAATAAAATTCTATTAGACAGTTTCTTCCTTATATTGGAGTTTTTACAGAATAAATACTATATACATGATTTGTTTTTGTGGTTGGTTAATATTTCTCTTGCTTTCTTTATTTTTACTTGATACCAGAGTCATATTGGCCTAGACTCTAGCGAAAGTGGCATATGCGATGGTGAAAGTAGCATGAGCGATGCATTTGCTTTTTGGGAAAGATTTCATTTAGTGTAATATTGTTGTAGACCATGTCCTTGCAAGACGAACAAAGTAATTCATGTAAATGTTGACCTAGCACATAGGATGTCCTTCCACACATAGGCATTGGATGAATGCCACAACCCTATGATTAAATATGGGCACAAATGAAGTGAATGGAAAAAAGAATAACCCATGCAACTATGGCTCAAAGATTTCTCATTTGGTTCTCTTTGTCACCATTATGTGGAGGAAATTATTCGAGCAAGAGATATTTTCAATTAATTTGTGCGTGGATTCAAGGAATTTTTTTACCACTCGTTTCTTGTCATCCATCAAACATTTTATTTTAGAAAGTGGAGGAAGCTTCTATTGGTTGAATTCGATTTGCATGAAATTAAAGTGATGAAAAGGGTTGGAAATCATTAAAAAAGGGTGGTTCACTAGCTAAATAAAAAACCACTGAATGATGTGTTGGGAGTAGAATCCTTTCCACAAAAAATCACACAAAAGCATGAATTAGGCACAACTTGAACAATGAAGTCAAGAAATAGATAAAAAATTGAAGGAGACCATGACATGAGTTGCTAGGGAAAGAAAGGAAAACACCAATCTGGATCTAATGGATAAGCCCAAGTATGTGGAGGATAACTTTCCCAAAGAAGTCAAGATTGATCTCAACTCTCCATCGCTCATTTGGGAAGGAATTAAACAATTGGAAATCATGCATGTTAAGGGCACCATCGACATAAAAAAGTTTGGAATGCCATGGAAATATTTAGTTGAGATTTGTGAGAATATCGTCGTGGGCCAGTGGGGTGAGCCAAATAAGGTCATAATGAAGGTCATTATAGATATATCCAACAACAAGAGTCCCCCGAGGTGGAAGAAGCTATGGAAGAGTGTTTTTTGTTCATGTGATAGAGGTTCCTTTATGATTGTGTGGTTGAAAATATCACCCAAGCTGGGCCGTAGGAGATAGGAGGTTGTCTCACAAAATCATCCTAGCCATTGGACAAAATGTTCATGGTAGGTAATTGTAGAAGTGTTGATAAAAGTTCATAGAAGGCTGAGTACTTGGAGGAAGCTCTCCATATATGGTAAAAATTACTACTCAGGTGGTGGAGAGTCCTTTTGTATTTGCTGAAGGTTTTAATGGCAAGGTGAGAAGTTGGCAGCTAGGATAGCGACCATGAATAATTAAAAAGAGAAAATAGTGATTTTTCTTTTTTTCTAATTGCATGTAAATAGGAATACCATTGTAAGACCTAGCAAGACATGCACCCATGGGAAATTATAGGGAAAGTCTGGAGTTAGACTTAGGTGATAGGGGGATATGCTGAATTACCAGATACCTTTGATATAAACTTTAATGGAAGTTAATAGTGTTGGCCCACTTGGCCAATTTCATAGAATTTGGTCAAGGAAAATCTCAAGTCAAGGTTTAAGGGTAGAGTTTAGGTAAAAATTACTCAGTGAAAGAGTCAAAGTTGCTTGGTCAAATAATGGTGGTTTTGGCACATGGTTTTGTTGGCCATTATTTTGTGCCCGTGGATTGCATGTAAGGAAGCCTTTTAAAGAAATGACAATACTTCATTGTAATGTGCCAGGGAGGTGAGTGGTGAAGGCTCACTTGGCTGGGTTTTGAATAGAAAATAAAATTCTGTTAGGTAGTTGTTTTCCCTTGATTGGGGATTTTCCATGGTAAATATATGTACATGAGTTGTTTTTGTCATTGGTTAATATTTCTCTCTTTATTTACTTTTATAAATGAGTTTTCCAATACTTTACATATTTATTTTGCTTCATGTGTGGATGCGGTTCTCATCACCATATTGTCATCCAAAAATTGTTGGTACGAGATAGGTAGGTCTTATCCAAATAGTCATATGCCTTTTATTTTCTTGCTAGAGATCGCTACTTTGATGGCCTTACTACAAGAATGAAAAGGATTGGCGAGAGAGGATCACCCCGAAGAATGCGTCTAGAGGTAGAGAAGGTTTAGGAGGGAGACCCATTGAGAAAAATGTAGAAAGCAGCTGAAGATAAAACATTTTTGATTCTAAGGATCCACTCATTTGCAAATCCAAAGGATATTTAGAAAATGAAGGACTGGTTGAGCTTGTCAAAGGCTTTAGATAAGTCAAGTTTGATCAACATGTATGGATTTTTTGAGGTTTTTAAGGAGAGAGCCACTTTGTGGGACACTAAGATTCTGTCCAATATTTGTCTTCCTTACACATAACCATAATGTTCTAATGAGATGACCTTGGGTAAGATCAATTTTACTTTGGTGGCAATTATTTTAGAAATAAACTTATAAGACATAGTAGAAAGGGAGATGGGTCTAAATCCGTTGGGCTCAATAACCTTTTTCTTTTTAGGGATCAAGGTGAGGAATGTATCATTTAAATCTAGCCGTATAGATAGGGATGTACAATATTCCTCCTCATATTTACAAAAATATTTTCCAATTATTTTCTAGCATACTTGAAAATTTTTTGATGTGAACCCATTTGGGTGCTGTTTACAGAGATGTTTCCTATAGTGATAGTCTACTTTGCACCCACAAGCTTGCCCAGGGCTTGCCACAGACAATAGTGCATACAACCAATCAATCCCACACACATGCATATGAAAATAAAGGAAATAACAAGAAGAAAGAGTATGGTGCACCTTCTATTAAGAGGAAGATGTTTGTAGTAGCTAGTTGGAGAGTCCTTAAGAGATCTTCACTCCTAGTTGCCTTGTGCTAAATACCTGCACATAGAATAAAATATACCAAATCAATCTTCCTGTATTACCCATTAGCATTAGCATGAAACCAAAATAAAATAAATCAACATTAACACATAAAAATATATTGATTTAGTAGGGGAAGAATGAATTTCTTATATTATACCAAGGTGTACATTTTCTCCTCCTCCAAAGTCTAGGCTCGTGTTATCCCTCTTACTGCAACTCACTGTCAAGGAAAACAATGTCTGTGGCTTGTCACAATGAAGCCCACAAGTTCATATTTCGACAACACTTAGTTACATAAAAGTTTTCTCCTTTGTTCCATGGATGGCACTGCTTTTATAGATATCTTTGAGGAGTGATTACATTGAACCTAGACACTTTGTTTACCATGTTTGAAATGGTATGTTATAGCCTATTTACCCCTCATGTTAGTATGAGAGACCTATGATCATTTCCTAGTGTGTTGACCCTAATGCCTGCCTTTTCCTTTGATTTTCCTTTTTAGCAACATAGTCACTCCCAAGGCATTGAAATCTTGCACTTAGTCACTATCATGTGTACAACCCAACAACTCAATTGCAAGCTTTCCTTTTAATGGTAAAGACTTTGGTCAAAATTCTAGAGTATATCACTCCCTAGGAGATCAAATCGACCTACTTGTCCATGAGTTTGCTAGGGGTCAATTATTGTAGAAGTTTCCTATCTTTTGAAGCCCCTAGGTGTCTAGATACATTTTCCCAGAAGGTGCAAAATGCCTATATAAACTAACCCTATCAAGAGGAGAAGAGTTACCCGAAATTAGCCTGAGAGAAAGAGAGAGGTCTGCGATATCCCTATGTGATGTGAGACTATCGACTATATAGGAAGTGGCCAAGATTGGAGGCTAAGGAGGAGTAATCAATATTGAAGGTATAATGTATTCATTTTGCTTGTTTAGTAAAAGTTGATGATTTCCCTTCCATATATTTTTTGTGTTCATAAAATTATGCTTTATAAGTGCTAATCTGCCCTCGATGGAAGGCAAACCTTTCTTTGTTTGTCAGTGCTTGTGTGCAGGGATTTGGATTGTAGTGGTTAGGAGCGAGTTCTTCAGGTGGAAGTAGGTTCTCCAACAATCAACTTTAGATCCAACAATCTTCACTAGCATGCGAGGGTTCATATACACATCTTTTAGCTTTATAGTTAAAAATCTATACATGTGTATCATTTGCATCTAGGAAATTCTCACCTATTTCTCCACACATTGTTTAACGGATTTTGGGCAAGGTTCATGGAGCAACAACTCCTTGTGTCAAGAAATTTCTTGGTACAACAGAGTTGGAAACTCCGTAGGGGATTCTAACCCTAGTATTTTTCCTCTTCTTCTTTAGCTTAGATCTTGGTTTTCTAATTGTGTATGAGTCTTCTTCTCTATTTTTTGACCCGGTTTGAGTGTTTTTTAGGCTGATTTGGTTTGGTTTTGAGTTGATCTAGGTTTGATTTGATTTTGCAATTCACATTGGTTAAAAGTCATGACCTATGGTAGATTATAGAGTGTGTAAATATCAAAGTCACAGTCTTCATACTACATGCCTACTACTATGAATCTTTCTTATCATAGTCTGGGTGTGACTTCCTTGTAAAATTGAGTTTTTCAGAGGGGTTTCCTTTGATATCCTTGTATGATCTCCCATATCTAATTTTTGTTGATTATCTTGGTTTAGTTCTATTACATATTTGATTCATTTAGAATGTGTTTGAGTGGGACCTTGCTTTTTTTGTAGTTTTGGTGGTTTTTTCTAGGGTTGCCTCTTCCCATTTCAATTTCTTCCATTAGCATTTTCTTTTGCTTTATGTTGTGGTATTACAAAATTGGATCTGAGTGGTATGATTGAGTATTTGTGATCTGAATGACTAGTTGGGTCATAAATAATTTTTTGTTTATTTTCAAATCTCTAAAGTCTTGTCCTTTGATTAGGGTTTGTTTTGTTCCTTTCTAGATCATCGTGGTTTGTGGTTTTCACTATTTGCATTGAACTACAAATCTAAAACTTACTTTGCACTCCTATTTTTGTTTATCCATGAGAAATAAACAGCTTCTTTGGTAATTATTTTTAGCAAAGCCATGTTTTGAGCTTTTGATTTCTTAGTGATCTTGCATTGGTTTTTGTTTGAGATATTCTCTTTTTTGTTTTTGTTTTTGGGTTGTTTTTTGGAATAGATATATTATATGAATTTAGCGAATTTCAGGATAGAATATTGAGAGTGTGTGAGGTTTTTTGTCATTTTTTTGAAAACGAAAAAGACTTTCTTCCCTTCTTTAGTTAGCTTTCATCAAAGAGAAAGTGAAAAGTTGCATTTCACGTAGCTTGCATTAATATTGGGTCTTGAGTCATACACATCATATTAGTTACACACCATTACCCTTGAGTAAATAACAATCATGAAAATCAATGCTTAATAAAATTTATTCGACATGTTTTCCTTTCTCTGGTACCACACCAACACTAGCTTATGATTTAGAGGCTTGGAATAGGTGGTGAGATTAACTCTCCAAGGTTACCGAAACAAACAATAGAACCTTGAATTAGGGAGTGGAAATCCATTTGCAGTGGAACATTGCCTGGGAAGCCCTTCTTACACAAGGGTCAATCACGAGGTCACATTGAGGCCAGGGAAGTGATCTACCCTACTTTGTTGGTCTTGGTGGCATTGGTCTCCATGTATTACTTGGGGATCTTCTTGAGAGGCATACAACTTGCTTTAATAAATATCTCTAGAGGTTTCGGGCTTAGATACCCTACCCTTTGTTGAATTTGTAACTATGGTTGGTCCTCATAATGTATATTTGGCCACTTTGTGTACTTATTTCATTATTGTAAAGCATATTTTAAATGCTAGAGTCAAAATAAAAAGTATATTTTGAGTCCAAGTCCCATTGCAACTTTTAAAAGAAGAAAATTTGAATTTTTGAATTGTAATTTTTGGTTGCAAAAGAAGTCAAGTTGGCCTCCGTCCAAGTCAAGTTACCCATTCGGCTAGGATATATCACTATATAAAGGCAATTCAATCTCCTCCACCTCCAAAAATTCACATCTCTCACACAAGACATTTTCTAGGCAAGCAAGTGAAGGACAAGAAGGATGAATACGATGAAGAAGAAGGCAAATTATTTCTCTCTTTATTTCTCTTGCAACTTACACGTGTGGATATACTCTCTTCTTTTTGGTTCACAATTTTTTTTGGGCATTTTGTAGCAGGGGGCCAAAATTTTGTGAAACTACAGGGGACAAAATTCTGGGCAAACTGGAAGCTGTAAGGAGGGTCGAAATTTTTGGGTTAGATAAGGCAGAGGAAATTTTTGGATCAGATTGGGAGGCTTGACTTAGAGGGGAAGACCAGGTTGACCATATGTCTAGGTGTGTCTCTTGTTGAACATAAGAATTTCTCTATTGAAAGGGTTGTTGGGTTTTTCCCTTAGGTGGGTTTTCCCAAGGTAAATATTGTCTTCTCTTGCATATTGTGATTTCTACTATTCCACTATTGTTGTATCATTGAATTTATGAAGTATACTTTCTGAATGATATATTGGAATAAATTAAAGGAAGATCAACATCAAAAGTAATTTTCAGTTAATTAGAAATATTGTGCTAGTCTCTATTGCACTTAGAAAATCAACACCCTTGTGTGTAGACCCAACTAACGACTATTCCCCTAGGTTGGGTTGTAAGTGGTAACCGTAGTGGACATAATCTTAGGGAACTTACACAAGTGACGGTGAGGGGGATGTCCTTGTTTTAACCAGGCTAGATGTTAGTTAGGAATCACTTAGTTCTCTTGCGGGGTACCCCATGACTCATAAGGATAATTGGTTCCAGGCTCAAGATCCGTTAAGCAAGAGGCAAACGTAACTGTCAAAATAATAACTTCACAGTTGAATTGGGCCCTAATTAACCAAGTTCCTGCTATAGGAAGACCCCTTTGATATCTTGGTTTATGTGCTTGAATCCATAAATTTGATAGCATGTGTTGTTTGGTCTAAGTCTAGTTGGACATAGGTTTTTTTTTTAATTTAGTTAAGTTATATAATAAAATATATTCATTGTGGATGACCAAAATATTTGACTTTCTCAATGACTCTTAAATCTTTCTTCTAAAGAGGAAGTTCAACCACTTAGGAGACATAGGATAGCCCTGTCAATGGAGGACTTAGACCACACTTAGGTTGAAGGGAATAAACTTGGTTCTTGGGGGGAAGACTTAGTTATTGTAAGGTTATTGATGAAATTCCACCACCACACTTCAACCTACCTTTGACCAACCCTTTTGGCCTTGTACTTGTGAAACTAAGACCTTTTGGTTATGAAGCCTTTTCCTTTTTCTCTCATCATATTTCTAGTGAGAGCGATGCTTCTAGCATGGGGGAGATAGGTCCCTCATCACCTTTTACATCAGAAATATCTTCTTTTGTGTCTATGTTACCACTAATTAGCGTGATAAGGCCCACTTCTCCTACACTGAAAAAACCTATGTCCTCTTCATGGGGCATTCCACTAGTTTCTTGGGTAACCCCTACAAGTTTTCCAAGCTTGTATGTATCTATGGTTTCTTCCACCTTTGTGTTTGGAATGGGGGAAAACCCTAATCAACCAGAAGGAGATGGGGTTTTCCCACCTAGCTCATTTATTCCTAGGGTTCCTTTACCTAATACACTAATATTTTATTCTGGAAACATGCAGGGGGGATCTACATTTTCTTCCAGCCAGCCTAAGGACAATAATGTTTTCGGTGAAACATCACAACCTTGTGGTAGTTCTATAATAGGAAAAATGCCTTTCATTGGGGGTTCTCTTCCCTTCGAAGGGGTTAGTTTACTTGGGGACATTAACCTCACTAGTACCACTATGCCAAATAGTTCTTATACTTATGGAAATGTTTTTTCACAGGGAGGTCCTTCTTCCAGTGCCAGATACAATCCCATGAGAAGTCTTTCCTTTGAGAGTCCCTAATTCCCTGGGGGAATTTTCATTGGAGGAAAATATTCTTTCACCACATTTGTTGGTTGGACAATTTAATTTCATGGGATGAACTATACCCTTGGTCCATCTTCTTCCACCATTAACTATGCTATGGGGGGAACACAAGGTCCATCAGGGGGCACATTTTTACATACCGATCCATTTTACCAACATCAACTTCCATTTATGACTTCACTTGGTTTTTTGGACTTGGATAGACTCATGAATCACCCCATATGCCATGATCCTAGGTGGCCACCTATGCCTATAAAATTACCTTTTGATATTTCTAAATTTGAAGGAGAGCTAGGAGAAAACCCAACCACACATAGTACCATCTACCATTTATTGTGTTCTTCAATATTTTTGGTGGATTATTCTGTGAGGTTTCATCTTTTCCAGTGAACCCTAGTTGGTGATGCTGCTAAATGGTACATTTAACTTGATAGGGCATCCTATCCTAACTATGCTTTCTTAGCCCGTACCTATTTGAATCATTTTCAAGTATCTACAGTATACGATCTCGATATTGACCTCTTGTCCATATTTAAACAAGATAGATCTACTCACATCTCTCAACAAATTCATTAGTGGAGAAGACACAAGAGGTTAGTTAGGACCAAGCTTCCTAATGATTTGCTTAAATATTGGTTTACCTGATCCTTGCATTAACATATAGCCAAGGATATTGTTATGGCTAGGTCATCTATCAAGGAGTAGACCATTGTACGTTCTCAACATCTTGATTTGATTTATTCTCAATCAAGAAATTTATATGATGTCATCCCTAATGCTCCTCATCCTTCATCTAATCCACCACGACCCAAATCTAGACATCATTCTGATGGTGTCATCGGTTCCATTTCATTTGATTCTATAAGCTAGTTAGTTGTTAAACTAAGGCACTTGATTATCACATCTCAAGCCCCAAAAGGTACATCTAGTTCTCAAAAAGCACATTCTTATGAGAAAACCACAAAGGTTCATATGGTGCAATCCACAACACCAAAGAATCCTCAACAACCTAGTAGGAAAAAGAAAGAGAAAAACCAAAAGAATAACTCTAAACGTGATCAGGAGACAACTCAAAACCAACCCAACTTGGGTGGGGGTACGAATGAGAAACACCGTAAGAATAAATTTCCTTGTAAAATCTATCAGGGGGATCATTTTACTCATGAGTGCCCACGTATGGATGAATTTCATCGTCTTCTTGCACCACCGACAACCACACAACAACCAAATTTCTTGACTCATCCATTTCCCTACCCAAACACAACAATAAATGGTTGCTCATGCTCCTCCTCCGCAAGGGGGAAATGGGGGAACTATTTTCCGCTTGGAAATAATGCTCATATTCTCATCTGTAATGAGCAAATCAACTTGTCTACGAGAGCTAAATCTTACGACACTCCTAATTTGAGTTCTTCTAATGAGCTAGTCACCCCTGTTGTGCCTAGTGTACCTCTCATGCTAGATAAGCCTTTGGAACCGATATTTTTCCCACCTTATGGTGTTCTCTATTAGTCAACACACAATCCCAATGTGCAGGCTACCCAACACTACAATATTTTTGAGGATTTATCCCAAGGACCATGTGCCATGTATGCTTTAAAGGTTTTACAAACATGTCCTACACATCATAAATCATTTTTGAATGCCATCATATGGGTGTATCCCTTAGATTCGAGTTTGATCATGTTTGGCATTTATGCCCCACGCTTTAGACTCTCTCACTAGGTCACTTTTCAAATTTCGGTGCGTATCTTCAATCGAGATATACATCATACTCATATTGATGAAGGGTATTCAACTTGTGTTATGGATGTGTCCTACTAGAAAAATATTGGGTTTGCATTACTCGTAAAATAAAACACAAATTTATAAGCCTTTGATGGTCATACCTTTGTGCCTCATGTGTTTTTCCTTCATTTTCCAGTGCGCTAGGGAGGAAAATGTGATGGTTGATTTTGAAGTCGTTGATGCTCCTTTGGACTATAAACTACTCCTTTGTCATTGTTGGTTATATTCCATGGCCACTGTCATGTCCTCAGTGTCTCATGTGCTTCAATTTCCTCATGAAGTCAATATTGTCACGATCAATTAGTTAGAATATTGTGTGTCGTTCACTGAGTATATCGCTGCAGGCGCTGCTGTGCCATTTGATGGAAATAACCCTTCGACCTATGAGAGTATCGGTGTAGGATTATTTAAAATCCCAAAACTTATAAGTGTTTTCCCTATGCCCCCACTTCATTTTCCCACTTATTTTATTGCTCCTATTCATATTATATCTTCCGTCACCAGTGGACCCCATCGGTGGGCGGCTGACCATCCACTATCTCATGACTTTTATGACACGAAACTTTCTACTGATGAAGCCATTATGGAAATAATGTTGATCTCAGATCATCCTTGGGGTGATGTTCATCATCGATTATCTTTTCTCTCTCAGGTAGATAAGCTTGATGAGTCACCAAAAATTATAGTTTCCTCTAGTAATTGTTGGGTGCAGGAATTGCGCTTGAGAAAACTCCTCAACACTTAATTCTCAACTTGAGGGTTTTGTAAACTTAGAGACGAAGCACAGGAAATTCCAGAAATGGTATGAAATTTTCCTATTTCTAATCCTACTTCTTGAAGGTAATGTTTTGTAGAATCACATAGAAAACAATTGGAAAGGCAATTTACACCAAGGCAAATCTAGTGTTGGAATGTAAAAGACAATTTGCAAGTAAATCAAGTAAAGGAATTCCACACAACAGAAATAATCTTAAATGCTGAATGAAACACTATGTTAATCTCTAGATGGATGATAAGCAGTCTGACAAGTGGGACCTTGTAGAGTTCTTCCTTTCTTCTGATCTTTCTCCCACACAAACAACCTATCCTTGCACAGTTGCAATCTTGCTTGCACTAGTGTAGGTACAATATTTCTATGTAAGAGTATATTCAATCTTCCTTACTAAAGAATTATGTCTGAGTGAAGGTGCTCTAAGCCTTAGCGCTTGGAGCACTCTGCTCTGGTGTCAAGAGACTTGCTCTTGCCCTAAAGCAGGGTGCCCTTTACTCAGTTTCTGGTTTACTTTCGAAAGCTAAAAATATATGCTGAAAAGGAATTGAAACTGCAATGAAATTCTGAAATAACTAGCTGCAAGAAAGAAAATTCTTCAACTCATTAAACTTCGTAAGGGAAATAAACTTCATGAGATAAAAGACTTACAAAAGAATCAATCAATAGCCTAAGTACTTTGCATGTGTCAACCTGTTTTGGTACTTCACCCACAATAATGATATTCTTTGCAAGTATAATTTGGTAGTTAATATAACTGCTTCTAGATATTTTTAGAGATGAAATTTTAATACCAAAAACAATTACTTGATTTATTGATTCATTCACTTGTGAAATAAAGGAAAATAAAATGCAGGTGATGATTTAATGTTCACTGCAACGAATGACTGAGAGCGGTGCAAGCAACACCACGCACGGGTGAAGGAAATAGTTCCTCACATGATTTGTTTCAAAAATTAATTAAAACAGAAAGAAAGAATAAAGTAAATGCGTAAAAGATATATTATAAATAGAAATGAACACAATTACTCTGCAAACTACGAATCCGTTCCACACATAGGCTACAGAAGATAATTTAATTCATAACTCAAATATTAATGATTATATGATTTAATCACACAGCTGCTACGAAATAAACACACCATCTTCCCAAATCATGAAAGCGGGAGGGGTCAATGAGCTGGGTTGGCTGGGCCCTGGCCAACCAAATCATTCCCATTCTAAGGAACGAAAGTGATCAACACTTCAAATAACACATCAAAGATGAAATTACACGATGTGTGTGCAAACCATAATAATCCTCTTGTATTTACTTGATTCGAAAAATTACATTATGAAGCAGTCCAGCCCAAGAACGAGGCAATAATCAGATTACATAAACCAAAATAATAACTGATGGTTCGCTAGCTTTCCTATCTATGATTTACATCATATATATCCCTCGGCTCTAATCCATTTACACTAATTACAAATAATTTTCGTTTATGCCTCTCGGCCGAATAGACTTAGAAACCAAATTACGAACTTGGCCAATGGTTATAACAACACGAGCTTCGTTGGGCCATGATCTATCTTTGGAGAAAAATCCCTAGATGCACACCACCTACTTCAGTTTATCACCAGTTAAACTCAGAGTCAAAGATCGAGATCCGTCCGCGTGGAAGATAGCTCTCGGAATCTCGAATAGTGGCAGTGCAAGAATCTTCCTGCACTAGTCAACTCATACATTATTAACACTACGTTACATGATTACTTCCAGGAAATCAATATGAGTTGAAAGATATGTAAATAACATGAAATCTACATAAAAATATTAATAAAGTGCTATAGCAAATCTTGATGTAAACTATGAGCATGTGTAGGAAAAGGGTAACCATCTTGTCCTCACACAACATTTTACCTCTGCAACAAAACCTTCAAAAATGAGTGGCCACACCTCAGTTCTGCACTTCAATGTTTATTCGTGTCTTTACTATCTTTGGCTTCCTGTCTCGGGCTTTTCGCAGCTTCTTGGTTACCTTTTTCAGGCGTCTATATCATCTGGAATCTCGGTATTTCCACACCTTTACCTGCTGCTTCTACTTCTTTACTTCAGCCCGTAATTCCACCTCACTCTGTTTCTGCCAACTCTTCTCTTTCATGACCTGGTTTAGAGCTTCCAGGTCATGGACTTGTTGCTTGAAGTCCACTATTCTGCTATTAAGGAAGAGAGTGGATGGTGCTGTACTGAGATCTTCGGGAGCAAACACCTTTTCTGCCACAGACTCAACATCACGGTCAAGACTATCAAAAGTCTACTTTAAGACATTGCCGAGGGTTTCTATGCTTGGGGTTTTGCTGTCGTTGAGGGTTTGGATACCCTCACCAATCTCTGTTCCAGGGGTTTCAGTACCCTGCGCGCCTAATTCCTCCGGGCTCTTAACTTGCTCTCCCATTTTCTCAGGGGATTCCACACCCTGTCCTTACAAATCAATAGGGGTTTTGATTCCCTGTTCTTCTACTACTAGAGGGACTTCAGTACCCTGTCCTTCAAACATCGCAGGGTTTTTAATGCCCTGATCTTCAAAAATTGTGGGGTCTTCAGTACCCTGATCTTCACAACCTACAGGGTCTTTAATGCCCTATCCTTTAAAAACTGCAGGGTCTTCAATGCCCTGGTCCTTGAAATCATTAAGGGTCTCCACCTCTGGTTCACTGAAATTGTTAGGACATTCTTAATGCTTTTCTCCTTCATCCTCCTTTGCTTGGACTTTGCCAGTGTTTGGTGTCGACATTGTTCTCTTGCTCCTTAGCCTGTTGACGAATGTTGACAATAACACGTCGACTTTTGCATTCTCCTCATCCTCCACAGTGTGTGCCACTGCGTCTGCAAGCACCGAGAGGTTGTGAACTGTGGGGGAGACTTGGGGCGAGTTGTCGATTACAATTGGGGAGCCCGACTAATTTTTTCCTTGGCCGGAAACTTTCCTCCTCACCTAGGTCCTAATTTTCCTTATCTTTGTTGCAGGTGGAGTGTTTTCAATGACCCCTTTCTCTTCTTGCACTGGTGAGCCTTTACTTCTTCGCTTGGCAGGAGACAATGTCTCTGCCTTTATCTTTTTGCTTTCACTTGTGCTAGTAGGTTCTTCTGCATCCTTTGCTCGTAATTCCTTCAGAAATGCCTCCCATGCTATTCCCTTGTTCTCTAACTTCTTCTTGACCAACATCGTATTGAGTCCATGGTGGCAGAGTTTGGTTGCAACCTGGCTTGCATTCGTGCTCTGCACATTTTTTTCCATCTTTTCGAGGCTCCTGAGCAAGATGTGAGGGAAATTAATCAGTTTCCTCGCCTCAAAATGTGACAGCAGTCAAAGGTGGTATACGAATGCTAGGATATAGTGTCCTTCACCTGTGACAAACTTCTGTAATATAAACAGTAAATCTCTCCATTTTTTGACCAAGGTGGTTTGTGGCAGTCCCTTTCTCCAATCGACCTCAATCTTCTTATCAACCACGAATCGCTGGTAATGCTTCTTTGTCAATCGCTCCTTCTTAAACCTATGCTCACTTGTAAGTGGTAGGCCTATGGCTTATGAAATGAACTCTTCAGTGATTTTAAATTTGAAGGACCTGAACCTAACTCGGCCTTCCTTGAATGTTCTTGCAAATTCTAGCACTACACCCATGTCGAATTCGTCAAATTTTTGGAGAAATGGCAGGAACCCAGTTTCTTGCAAAAGTGCAAGACTATTCCTGTACTCAACAATTTGTTCAATCTCCTGTAGTGACAGTGGTTCACTCCCCATGGGTTCCATTTCGAATCTCTTCCACTTCACTGATCAGACCTTCAGAAAAATTCTATGGTAACTCCAAATTCACCAAGAATTTTGTACCGGAGGTTCCTTGCCTTCCGTCTTTGTAGACCTACTTACCTGGATATGATGCAACAATCCTTCCACTTCAGATGTAGATCTATGTCGGCGATCATCATTATAGGTGAATTGCGATGATTGGATGTAGTGGCGTTATGGGCGGCGGTGATGCAACAGCTAGAATGATCTGATCACAGGTAGATTAATGATGGTAGGATGGTGCGAAATAATTGCAAAGAGGGTGAGTGCAGGTTATCGGACGATGTACCCTTCCGTAGTCATCATCATAATTCAATCATCAGATGGAGTACCCATCCGCAGTTATCATCATAATTCAATCATACTTATTTTCAACATTTATTAAAAAAGATTAGGTTTCAACCTTACACACCTTGCACTTTAAAGATTTATCCCTAGATTAGTAATTAATGAAACAAAGAATCAATTTAAAACATGGAGTGAGTTATCGTATCAACATATGTACAAAAATACAAGCCCACAGATCTTTGATAAACCATTTAAGGACTATGTAAATTGCTCCCATAGTCAATTGTATCTCTGCACCAGACCTGCTTGCACCAAAGAATTTTAGCAAATAGAAACTCTGATAGGACATACTTCTGTAGTTGGACTTTTAAAAATTTTGCCTCATTATACAAGAAAAATTTATTCGCCATCCTTTGGTGCTTCTCGACATGCCTTCTGAATGATTGCATCAAATTCTATAATCAACTTATGAGGGAATAAAGAAGTGGGAAAACGATAAAAATTCAGAATGGGCAGGAATATTACAACAGGGATTTCAGAATGATATCATCAACAGGGATAACTGAAACGGGATGTGGGAACAAAATTAAAGGGAGAAGAGGGATTCTACGAATCGGTTAAGGGTGGTTTCTTAGAAGAAAGAGGAAGGTAATTCATTGGGGAATTTGTTGGGTTGTGTTATATTCTTTCCACATAGTTAACAGGGGGTTTGAGGGGTACCCGTAACCCCACTTTATGGGGTCCGGGGCAGCACCCCGGAAAAATTTTGGTTTTGGACCCCTATGTTAGGTTGGCAAACCCACCTATGGTTTGTGATTTTCGCACATGTTTTTTGGACACGATGGTTTTCGGTCCATGGTATTGGACGTGATGGTTTTTCGGTCCAGGTATTGGATGCTTCGGCATGTATAAAATATGTATTGTAACATTGAAAGGAATATAATGAAAAATCAAGTTGGTAGTCTCGGTTTTTGGATCCAGGGGAAAATCTCTGTGCATATGTGTTTTTATGTGTTATGCTCTCGCATTGTTTATTTTTCTGTGATTTAGAATTCGTATGCAGGTAATTCTGTACGGGGTTAAAACCTACAGAATTTAGAAAAGAAACTAATGGGACATTTCAAAATGGGAATAGAAGAAAATTTTACCTTGAAGTATACCTACACTGGTGCAGGAAAAATAACTGCAGCGGGAAGTAAGCATTTACTAGGAAAAAATGTCCATGCTAGTTACCCCAAACTTGGGTAAGGGCTTGGTTTCGTGAACCTGCTTCTTCTTCGCGGCAACCAACCTATCTAAAATTCAAGTAACATTCCCTTTTTATGAAAATTTTTTATCTTCCTGTCAGCATGCTGGTTTTCAGGTTGATCCTTTTGTAATCATGTCAGTCAATTGATTTTCACAATTACATGATTTTTTTTTCTTTTTATACTTTTTATTTTTGTCATTTTTTTCTTTTTATTTTTCTTTGAGTATTTTTTCTTTAAAACAAGGACCATAAAGGAATCAATTCTTCAATAGGTCGGTGTTATCACCTACCAACTCCTTTTCAAATGGCTATTGGACTTGCTGATAAAATCTCCTTTAGTAAGGGGCTGAAAACATACCTTCAATCTATGTCCGTTTACCAGGAACACTAAATTCCATCCATCAATAGTTTTGATTCGACCGATCCATTTTTGAACACTTCGACCACCTCATAGGGTCCCATCCAAAATGTATGGAATTTCCCTTTAAAATGTTTGAATCTTGAATCGTAAAGGAGCACACAATCACCTAGTTGGAATTGCTTTTTCTAAGTGGACTTGTCATGCCACTTCTTGCGCTGTTGTTGAACCAAGATATTCTGCTGAATAACATCTCTTCAGATTTCATCTAACTTGTTCAATTGTAGAAGGCGCTCTTGCTGTGCCTCAGAGAGATCTAGCCCCAATTGTACTGCAGTCCTGAAAGTCTTGATCTGGAATTCTATCGGCAAAAGGAATTGTTTCCCATACACCAGCTCATATGGTGTGTGTCCTGTGCTATTTCTCCAAGTGGTACGATAGGCCCACAATGCTTCCGGTAATTTTTCAGCCCAATTCTTTCTATTCATATTTACCGTCTTTGTGAGGATAGACTCAATCATCTTATTTGTGGATTCTACCTGGCCCATTTGCTTGTGGGTGATATGGTGTGGATTTCTTGTGTCGGATTTTTTATTGCTCCATTATACCATGTACTAGATTAGAAATAAACTATGTGTCATGCGGAAAGAGTTATTTTTGCGGACAAACCTAACCTCCCTAGGAGTCTAAGACTCTCTAGTGACAAACAAGACAAACAAGAGCAATCCTTCTCTAAACATACATTATTCTATG
>APFE031707919.1:34162-60282 GCA_000404065.3 Pinus taeda | reverse complement strand
TTACAAGGGTATGCACCCATCCTTTGGCTTACAGAGCGTACAAGTACGCAGGTACAGTGTGTTTGGAGTGCGTACACGTAGGCAAGGTAGAGAGAACCTGCGTACCCAGAGATAAACATGTTTTTAAGTGACTTTCTCTCTTTTTGAAGTTTGACATGAAGAGCAGAGGTATGAGGCTTGACAAGGAGGATAATATGACTATTGATGGAGCCATATTAACTGCAGATAGTCATGGTGACAAATTTCAGTGTAACACTATGACCCATCGTCAGAAAAAATTTCTCTAGGTACACCAAATCTAGTAAAGATTTTAGTGAAAAGAAAATCAACAACAACTCTTTCAATAGCAAAAGAAACAACTTTATCTTCTACCCATTTTGCAATAAAATCTGTACAAATGAAGATATGCTTTTTATTTGATGATGAAGGATTTATTGGTCCTATGAAATCAATAGCCCATTTTTCAAAAGGCTCAATCATAACTTGAGGACATAAAGGTATCTCATTGGTTTGGTTAGGCTGGCCAATTCGCTGATAGCTATCACACTGCTTGACGTATTGTTTGGCATCTTTAAACAAGGAAGGCCAAAAATAGCCAGCTCGTAACACTTTGTATGTAGTTCACTTATCGGCGAAGTGACCACCGCATGGTTCGTCATGGGTAGATTTTAAGATATCAAATATCTCTTCCTCTCTTACACATCTACGGATAATGAGATCTTCTCTAGTGTAAAAGAGGTCGCCTTGGATCCAGGAATATGAAACACTTTTCTGAATGATATTCCGCTTTTCACGAGCGGATAAGTGGGGTGGTAATTTTCTAATGGCTAAATAGTTAGCTGTATCAACAAACCATGGAGACTTTGTTGACACAACAAAGTATGTTCGTCAGGAAAATCATCATCAACAGGAATTGCTTCACCAGGATTATTTAATCTTGAAAGATAATTTGCTACTACATTTGATTTCCCTGGTCTATCAACAATAGTAATATTAAATTCCTGTAATAATAGCAACCACCGTCACTCTACCGCTAATTAATGGTTTATTCATCAAATATCTTATAGAGGAATGATCAGTATGTACAAAAATTTCATATCTTGTAATATAATGTCTGAATTTATTAATAGAAAAAATTACAGCTAAAAAATCTTTCTCAGTAACAGTATAATTGAGTTCAGTGGGTGACAAGTTTTTACTAATGAAATAAATAGCATAAGATTGTTTGTCTTCTTCCTGTCCTAAAGCTACACCGATAGCAGTATCTAAGGCATCAAAGGAAATATGGAATGGTACAGACTAGTTTGGTCCTCTCAAAACTGGTGCCTGAACTAATTTTTCCTTCAATGTTTCAAAAGACTGTTGGCAAGCTCTAGACCAATAAAACTCACTATCTTTAGCCAAAAGTCGGAAAAGGGGGGTAGCTATCCTTGAGAAATTTTCAATGAATCTCCTATAGTAGCCTGCATGTCCTAGAAAACCTCTCATTTCCCTTTGAGTTTTAGGTATAGGAAGACTCAAAATGACTTCTATCTTTGTAGGGTCAACCTGGATACCTTTATTGGAAATAAGATGGCCAAGAACTACTCCCGTCTTGCACATTAATCTGCATTTCTTGTCACTCAAGGCAAGATGAGCTTCTTGGCAGCGAAGAAGCACTTTTTCTAGATTCCTGAGGGCTTCCTGAAATGAATCACCGAACACAGAGAAATCATCCATATAGATTTCCACGCACTCGAGGTCATAAAAAATAGCCAAGGTTTCCCTTTGAAAGGTAGCCAGGGCATTACATAGCCCAAAGGAAAGCACTCGGTAAGAAAATGTACCCCATGGACATGTAAAAGTGGTTTTGTCTTGATCCTCAGGTGCTATCTGTATCTGGTTATATCCGCGAAAGCCATCTAGAAAAGAAAAGTTCTTTTTACCAGCAAGGGTATCAAGTACCTGTTCAATGAAAGGAAGGGGGAAGTAATCTTTGAGAGTGGATTTATTTAATTCTCTGTAGTCAATGCAAATGCACCATCTGCCATCTTTCTTCGGGACTAACACTAATGGAGAGACCCACTGGCTATCAGAAATGGGATAGATAAAATCAACATCTAATAGTTTTTGCAATTCTTCCTTTACAACATCTCTTAGAGATGGGTTCATTCACCTCTAGGGTTGTCGGATAGGTCAGGCTCCATCCTGAATATAGATATGGTGTGTACAAGTTTCAGGAGGGATGCCTCTCATATCCTCATAGCCCCATGCAAAGGCATCAAGATGGTTTCACAACAAATTCACAAGCTGCTCTTGTTGAAAAGGGTCCAAGTTTGAACTAATATACAAGGATTTACCTGGACTAATCTCAACAAGAGTAGTGTCAGGCTCCAAATTACACAAATGTGTCGCTAGAGGTGGTGATGATGGAGGTAGAGAGTCATATCCTTCCTGAAAATCTAGACTAAAAATCTGACTTAATGACTCAAAATTAGGCATGGTGTCTAGAGTTTTTAGGAAGTCTTGAATCTCACCCTCCTGTAAGGATTGAGCATTCTGATGTATCAATGAAATAGGATGGGTCTCCTCATCACTACTATAGTCTAACCATAAAGTGTCTCGGAGCTCTTGAATAGATCTAGCAGGTGGATATATGTTGATTTTCTTTCTAGAATCTCCATGGGAAATATACATATCACCAGAATGACATCCAATATAAGCATCAGCTGTAGCAAGCCATGATCGTCCCAAGATCAAGGGATGCCCTCCTTCAGGATTCTTTGGCTGAAGCACAATGAAATTTGTGGGATATTCCCAAGAATTTAAGGAAATGATCACATCATCCAATACTCCTTCTAGCTTGACTTTAGATCTATTTTCCAGTTCAAGCACAGTGGGAGTAGGACGAATATGGACCAATCCAAGTTGATCCATGGTTTGCTTGGTAATAACCTTAATGACTGCCCCTAGGTCTATAAGTACATTGGAGACAAGGAAATCACCTATCTGAACAGAGACAACAAGGTCTCCGGGGTCAATATATTTTTCCATGTTCATACATCCTATCATTAACTCTGCTGCTCTACCAACAAATTGAATGGGTTGGGGTTCCAATCTTCTCCTCCCTGGCTTCTTGAGGCAGATTTCCCTAATGATTTTTATACATATGGGGATCTCTTTGATAGCTTGGAGCAAAGGTACCTTTATAAAAACATTCCTAAGCTCAGAAGCCAGGTGAGACTCAGGAATGGGGCGTTTCTTCTCCACAACTAACCTCTCTGGATAGGGAGGTTGGTTGGAAGAAGATGACAAGGGCTCAGAATGTACAAGGATAGGCTGAATGGTGTCACCATTCCCAAAATGGTCAGGAGTTTCCTCCTCTCCTTTCTCATCGATAATCACCATGGGCTTCTTTTGATTTTCTGAGGTTAATACTTTCCTTGATCTCAATTAGAGATCATTTAATCCAACTAGTTTAGTCTGAAATATAGATGAAGAAAGTGGGGTCATAGAATGGATCATTTGTACCGCTTTATTATTAGGATTGGGTAAAGGTTGAGCAGGAAACTGAGAAGGTCGAAACTATGGAGGTAAAGGTAATGGTGGCATAGGTTGAATCAGCTAAGGTAATGATGGTTGAGGCATTGGGTAAGGTGCATATGTATGAGGATATGATTGCATCGGTGCATGATAGGAATTATGCGAACGATGTGAATGGTTTAGACCTCTCCATCCTTGTTGCCAAGATTGGGACGACTGTCCATATTGATATTGATTCCCATGTTGCCAATGCTGAGAGTTACCAGTGTTAGGATAAGAATATGAGTGTGCATTATAACCAAAAAATTGTGGTGGAGGTTCAGGAACCATACTTGCACTTACCTGAGGCCAATTTCTTCATGCTACCATTGCATGTAATGATTCAGCTTCAGGTTGTCTGCCTTCTAATACAACTTTCAGCCAAGGTAGGGAGGGACATTGTTCCGTGGCATGGTTATCTGCACAAATTGCACATTTATTAGTCTCTTTAATATCTAGAGGATGGTTGAACCTCAGAATTACCCTCTCCTTGACACATTTTCTCACTTCTTTCCCTTGATTTTCCATAAGATTACATATCCCCATCAATGATAAATGATAGGTTTTGTCTTAAAGAGGGCATTAAATGATTGACATGTTGTATTTTTATGTTTTTGCTATTTGAATAAATTTTTGCAAATTAGCTACATAACATAGCCTATTCTACAGCTAACTGTGTATCCCATAGCTACTTCCATGGTTTGGTAGGTTCCATGTGTCAAATGAAGAATCTGGCCACATGGGCATCTCTAGAATCATCTCCACATGGATTCTATCCTAGTCACTCAACCCAGATCGATAAGAAAGCAAGCTCAAGATCGTAGTCAAAGGTGGAGTCAAACATATGATACCTAGAAGTAATAGGACTCTTCGTCTACTCTTTCATGGTTAATCAATAAATCCAACAGTTCTGTTGCAGCATTAACTTGGATCAGCCACCTGTGTTAACAATTCTGTTGCAAACATTTCGCTCAAATTCAAGTCACTTGTAGCTGATCAGACGTTTACACAGTCCTGTTTTAATACTTATAGGCCATATGTAGCTAGTTTTCCTCAAATACAATTATGATTATTTCCTTTTAAATACTGGTTGTACAGAACCGAGGGAGGTTCGAAGAATTTTATGTATTAAGTTCAAAATTTTAGCTCTATATTTTTGGACTTCGTTCCTGTCTATAATATAAAATCGTGTGTTGACCAATGATCATTTAAGAGAGCATTTTAAATTAGTTAGCAGCTCAACCCAATCAGTTGTAGAGGGCTCCTGCACTAAAGGAGGTTTTCTTTCCATTCGTTTTTTGTTTAATTTTAATTTGACTATTTGTTTTTAGCAGTATTTCTAACTTAGGTTGATTTATTTTAGTTTTGATCAATAGCATAATGCTAAAAATTAATTACGCAGTCTTGTTTCTCCAACACATTTCATGAAAGGAAATGATTTTGTTTCTAAACAGAGTAAGGTTGGAGTAATGAGAATGCACTGTTGACTAGCTTACTCATTGTTTTGTTATTTATTTTCTAGTTCAGATTGTCAATACACTACGTTAATGAATGTTTTGATTACCATTTCAAGTTGATACTCATCCTAGACTAAATGGTTAAACATTCACTTCACACAATGGTTGAAATCAATTAGTTACCTTCTGCATGTTTCATTTAGTCCTCTAGATCATAAAGTACAGAAAGTTGCTTGTATTCCATCTCAAGAAGGTTATCTTTCAAAATTGTAGGTTAAAGTAACTAGAAGTACTTTAGTTGATTTCGTTCTCTGTATTTATCTCAACATGCATTACAACTTCACCTTTAATTTTAAGAATTAGACTCATGACTTAGGATTAATGACAATATAGGACAAATGCTATGTTTTTTCTTCCTTTAAATTAGATTTTGACTAGGTTTAGCTCTTGGTTCACCATTAGGAAGTTTAGATTTAGTTTCTCATAGTTCAGATTGTACATCATTAGGAATCAAATAACAGAAACTCCCAAAACAATATAAAAATACAAAACAACAAAGTAAGAAGCATTAACTAAGCACATATAGTGCACTACACTTCATCAGCTTACAAACCTCGGTTGATAATTTATGCAAGCAATTTAGGATACTAATTTGACTAAACATTTTGGCGCCATTGCCGGGGAAGTGTAATTAGGTAACCTTATCTCTTACATTAAAAAAAATGATATGCATACAGAAAGAGACTCTAGGGTTAGATTTACAGCTAGAGGCAGGAGTTCAATTCCTACAACACCACCTACTCCACCAAGAATAAGAAGAGATACAACTCCATCTCAAGCTCATACTCCTAGCCATAGAACTCCTGAAGTTCTAAGGTCAGAAATTCAATCAAGAGGATATCCTACTTCATCTTTTGAGGCAGTTCTAGAGGAGGAAAGTCTTGGATCTCCAACAACAGGAGTAGCCATTTTCACCTCCATAGGGGAGCATATTTTAGTTGAAGAATTAAGAATACCTAGTGAGGAAGAAGAAGTAGAACCTCTTTCCCACATACCATTAATAGAGGAACCAGAGGAAGAGAAATTAACCTTGCAGGTTGAACCTTATACTCACTCTGAAGAAACCATAATGGTAGAATAAGGAGAGGATGGAGAATTCACACTGTTTGGAGGAGGGGGTAGAGGAAATAATGGAGGAGGCAGAGGACATAGGGAAATAGATAGTTCTTTTGGATTCCCTATAGTTGATGAAGAAACAAATGCCACAATGAAAAATATTTCACCTTCTGTCCTCCCAAATTTCAATGGGTTAAAAAGTGAGGATCCTGAAACATTTCTATCTGAGTCTGAAGTCTTGTGTAGAACCTATGATTACTTAGAAGACTCTCAAAAACTTAAGTTGTTTCCTTCAACATTGAAAGGATCTGCTTTGAATTGGTTCATGGGGTTGGTCACTCAGTCCATTAGAACATGGAATGACATGAAGACAATGTTTTTGGACAGGTATTTGGATTATTGCATGCCTACCAATCACAAGGATGAAGCGTTCAAAATGATGCAAAGAGAGGATGAAAATTTAGAGGATTTAATTGAGAGATTCAACTATAACTTGAAAAGAGAAAAGATGGATAATTTAGATGAAGATTCCTTAAAATCTCTTCTATTAAAAGCCATTAGAGGTGAGTGCATAGATATCCTTAACATGATGGAGAAGGGAGATATCTCTCAACTCCCATTAAGTGACATAGGAGAAGTATGTGTTCATCTATCAAGAGGGAAATCAAAAACTGGGAAAGGTCCAAGAGATCCTTCTCTTGTTAAAGTAAATAAATCTGCAACTGGATCAATAAGTAGGGTAGAAATTTGGAATATGCTTGATGAATTCAAAACAGATATTCTAGGGAGCCTTAGCGAGCAAATAGACACCCTTAAGTTACAAAACAAGCAGAAAACTGAGGCTGATGCTTTAGCTATTTTCTATCCCAAATGCAGAAAAAAAACACGCTTTAAGAGAATTCCCTTTGGATGTAAAAATCATAGAGACTTGTGTGATTTGTTCAGAAAACCGTGAGACCAAGGGTTGTCCTTCAATTCCAGGTCTTAAGGCTGTTTTTCAAGAAGAAACAGTTCCAAATTCAGCAGAATCTCTTTGCTTTGTCTCTAGAAGACCTTGGCAGGGGCCACAACATCAAGGATTTAACAATCAATTGTATCTTCAGCCCCCACCAAATTGGAATTCTTGGCAGCAACCTTGGCCTCAACCTCAACCTCAATCTCAATCTCAACCTTGGGCTCAAGGAATACAAAGTCCTTATGGAATATTTTCTCAATATTATCAAGATCCTTCATCATATTAGAATTATCCTCCCCCAAAAATTCCACAATAAAATTAGTAGCCACAACTTCAAAATTAGAACCCTCAACTTTCACTACCATTTCCACAACAAAACCAGCAACTTCAACTTCAAAACCAAAATCCTCAACTCTTACTACCATTTCAACAGAGACCAAATCAGCTACCTGCCCAACCATTACCAAACCCCAACAATAAAAATCCTCATAATACTTACATGGTGGAAGGACAACAATTTCCAACTTATATGATTACTCCTCTAGATCTCAATGATGTTCAACTAAGATCTGGTAGGATATTAGAAAAGGAAAAGCCTTCTGTAGTTACTTAGGAACAAGACAATTCCGAGGAAGATTCTCTATAGCCCAATAAAAGTTTTGAAGGAACATCTCTCGAAAACCAAAATACTGAAAATGAAAAACAAAAAGAACCAGTGAACTCAACTCCTATCATTGAGCAATCAGTATCTACTTCTGCACCTTCTTTTCCTGAAAGATTACAAGTTGATAGAGGGGTAGAAAAGCAGATTATGTTGCCTAATTATGATTTTCTATATGAATTGAAAAATGTCTGTATCAAAATACCTTTGTTACAAGCCATTAAGGAGATTCCAATCCTAGCTAAAACAATAAAGGAGTTGAGCATAAAGAAATCAGGAAGAAAAGAAAAAGAAACAAAACGAATTCACCTGGTAGGAAAAATAACAGACATAATGATGGGAAAAATTGCCATACAAAAATATGTGGATCCAAGAAGTCCAATTGTGAAAATGCATATCAATGGAATTGAAATTCTGAAGACATTGATTGATTTAGGAGAAACTATAAACATCATGAGCAAACAAACCATGGAACAACTCAAGCTTCCTAATCTTCTCTATACACCTACATTACTGCAATTAGTAGATTGATCTATAATCAAACCAGATGGTGTGTTAGAAGATATTTCAGTGTCCTTAGGTTCTTGGGAATACCCTATTGATTTTATGATCTTAACCCCCAAGAACAATCTAGGAGGACATCCACTTATATTAGGAAGACCTTGGTTGGCCACAGATGATGCTTTCATTCGTTGTAGATCTGGTGACATGTATATTTCTGATGGGAATTCAACAAAGAAATTCACTCTACATCCTCCAGCAAGAACAATCACAAAAATAGATGACAAAGAATGGATTGATGATGAAAATGATATTCAACCTCTGTTTACTTTTTCAGATATTAGTGAAGATAGTCAAATCTTGAATACAATGGAAAATTTTGAATCATCTCCAGAATATGAACATGATCAATTCCAAGAAAAATCAAATATTGAATATTTGTCATCTAGGCAGATGTCTCTTTATTCTATGGAATAATTTGGTAGCTCTACAATTGAAATCTTTCAAGGGAGAACATTGAACATAAACAATAACTTGGAGAAATTACAACAGGAAAAGCTAATCAAAACATTACAACAACATTTTGTTGCATATGCATGGGAATATACTGACATGAAAGGAATTAGTCCTAAGACTTGTATACATCACATCTACATTGAGGAAAATTATAAACCTATTAGACAACCTCAAAGAAGAATGAATCCAAATCTTAGGGAAATTGTGAAAGAAGAGCTGCAAAAACTGTTGAATGTAAACTTCATTTACCCAATTTTAGACATCCAATGGGTTTCCCCTTTAGTGATTGTGCCTAAGAAGAATGGTAAATGGAGGGTGTGCATTGATTATCGAGAATTGAATAAAGCTACACTTAAAGATAATTTTCCTTTGCCCTTTATAGATCAATTGTTATATACATTAATAGGTAAGAAGTATTTCTCATTCTTAGATGATTTTAGTGGTTATAATCAGATTCAGGTGGCACCTGAAGATCAAGATAAAACCACATTTACTTGTCCATGGGGAACCTATGCCTACCGAGTACTTCCTTTTGGATTATGTAATGCACCTACAACATTCCAGAGAGCAGTACTAGGATTATTATTATTATTTATTTATTTTATTTTATTTTTTATTTTTATCATTTTATTTTATTTTTTAATTTTTTTATTTAATTTAATTTAATTTAATTTTTTTTTAATTTTTTTATTATTTTATTTTTTATTTTTATTATTTTATTATTTTATTTTTATTATTTATTTTTTTGATCTAATACATGATTCTGTAGAGGTTATATATGGATGACTTTTATAGTCTATGGGAATACATTTGAAGAAGTTTAGAAAATTTTGGAAAAAAGTTCTTAAAAGATGTAAGGAAGCAAACCTTTCACTAAGCCATGAAAAATGTTTTATGATGTTTACAGAAGGGATTGTTTTAGGACATCACATTTCAAGAGATGGAATTAAAGTTGATAAATCTAAAGTTGAAGTCATCTCTAAATTATCAATTCCAAATTGTCAAAAGGATGTTAGAAGTTTTCTAGGATTTACAGGATACTATAGATGATTCATAGAAAATTTCACTAAAATAACATCCCCACTCTACAAATTAGTCACCAAGGATTGTGAATTCAATTGGAATCCTCATTGCCAGTTAGCATTTGAGACTTTAAAAGCAAGAATTTCTGAAGCACCCATAGGTCCAAATTGGAAACTACCTTTTCACATTTCAACCAATGCTTCAGATACAACTCTAGGAGCTATATTAGGACAAAAAGATTTGATTTGCTATGCCATCTACTATACAAGTAAGAATTTGACTCCCACTGAGTTCAATTATACTGTAACTGAAAAGGAATTTTTAGCTGTTGTTCATGCCATCAATAAGTTTAGACATTATATAACAGGCTATGAAACCTTTGTTCATAGAGATTATTGGCTTATTGGGCCTTGACCCAGGTTCGGAAGAGTTATTAGCCAAACAAATCCCGCACTACTGGCCCTTTTAGCAACAGTTCGCGGAGCGCGGATTGAAGTCTCACCCGAGGTAGTAGGGGAGGGTGCTGGAACCAGGTTTCCGCACCCTTGGGATGTCTTGTTGTGGTCTAGATGGGGTCGCGAACCGATCTGCGCTCTCGTGCTACTCTGTATTTCTCTCAGGCTTCCGCGTAGATCCGCGCCTATGTGCTTTGTTATTAATGAGTTTATTATAGATATGATCTACCTCTTAAGGTCTTTGAGCAAACATTTAACAGTAACAAATAGTGCACACAATCATAAATATGCATAAATTCAGAACATAAGCAATAGATAGATTCATGATAAAGCACACAATGATTTAGGAACTCTTCTCTTTATTTATCTCCTTTCCAGTACAACCAAATCCACCCTATGCACTCAGCTGCAGGGGTCCGTGCACACAGCTACGGACTCTATCAGGCCTCTGCGCACACAACTGTAGAGCCTCTATCTATCTACCAACACCCTTGACTCGAACTCACAGACGCAGAGAGAATATTGCCTTCATGAACCCATAAAATTCAGATCCAAAACAAAAAATGATCTCTAACCATAGAGCCTTGCTCTATTTATACATTTCCATGGTCCGCGAACCATGGGTAGGCCAACTCACTTTCTATTTTATTACATTATTTTTGGGCGGACAACCCTTTGACTTGAATCATTACAATTTGTGCTCCGTGCACCTCGCAGAGCCTTTACCATACTATTACCCAAAATTATGGAATTTAAGCCCCAAAACCGTTACGTGGGGCCTCCGCTACCCAATAGGCCCCCAACACAATCATCGTGACTCGTCCCGAGTCACTTGGATGGTACAACAATATTCGTGCGAGGGTCCATCAACAACTTCCGCGCTTCACTTACGCTCGCAACAAATTCTTCTGCCATCTTCTATACCCATTGTACGCAAGCCACCAATGCATCCGTATCCATTTCAGGTGCTTGTCTGGGTTCATATACTGCTTGCATGTGTGCTAACTTCCCCTCAATGTTGGTGGAGACTGTGAATGCCCCACAAGCCAAGGCTGTATGCATTGTTTAAGCACAACTTCCTTCTGTCGCGTGGCATCAACTTGTGCCTTGAGAACTTGGGCCTCCCTTATTTTGGCCAACTGCTGCGTGATGGCGATCGTTTGTGCAGTCCCCTGGACTTGGTCATAAGCCTGCTGCAACTCCTGCGCTTTTGTCTCTACCTGCTATAGCGTTGGGTCTTCCTGAAGGGATGTGAGCATAAGGAGGGACTGATCCAACAATCCCGAGCAATCTTGGACAACACGCCCTATTACTTCCAATCCTGCTTGAACTTCATTGCGGCACTATTCCTGAACTTCTAGAGGTGTAGGCGGCTGTGCCTTCATCCTTAGTTTCGCAATTTGTAAGTTTAATTCCCATTGAGCTTTTGCGGCTTCCTCTTGGGCCGTATGAAAGCTTGCGGCCATGTGATGGATCTTGTCGGCTATTGGAAGTTTTGCTGGCACAACCAACTTTGGTACCATGCTACAAACCTCCGCCACAGCCTGTTCCAATTCCTTGCTGTGTGTGACCAAGTCATCGTGTTGTAGACTGACTTGCTCCAAATTTGTCCTGTGCTCCATTAAGATTTGGAGGGCGCAACCTTCCCTGGCACGAAGCTTAGTAGTTACCCCATCCTGCAGTTGGTAGAGGGTTTCTCGAGGAAGGGTAGCTAAATTCAGCCCCCAACCCCTCATATCCCCTTCAACTTCTACTACGACGGTGCCAGCTAGTAATAATAACGTGTTCATAGTGGAGGTGCGCACCATCTGCTCCGCTGTGGTTATATGTTCCACAAGGTTTGGAAACATTCCTCTTGGGGTTCACACCTGTAACGCCTGCAAATGTGCCCTAACCTCCCCCAACACAGTTGTCTGTTCTGTCATCAACTCTCGCAGAGTTCCTTAAGTGACATCACGTTCCGGTTCGCTATTGTCTAGAATGTCTTTCTCCAAGGTCTTTGTTGTCTTTGAACTTTTGCATGTATGTGGAAACTCCTTGATGCGCAGCCTCTTGGCTTGGGGCGATTTTGTGGGAAGGTCCGTACGTTCTTGTGTCTCTATTTCCCTCTGCATGCCCTGTTCCAAGGACACTTCCTGACCTTCCTTGATCTCCTCGGTGCTTACTTCCTCGGCCGCCCTTGCTGCGAAGTTGCCTTTTGTCCCTGATGTGTCCTTTCTGCCAATTTAGTAAGTCACAGTTGGATTTCCTTCTTTCATTACTGTGCTGCCATTCTTTCTAATATGGCCACGTTCGGGGCACGCCACTTCGGAGGCCATGCTGCCAGTACCTAATAAATTGCATCGTCCGTTGCGATGAATGGAAGCTTTACCCATGTTTGCTGTGGATCCTTCCATTCTCGGATATATAGGTTATGCATGTCCGCTTTGAACTTGGCCGTGCTTTACAAATTGTTATATATTGTCGGGGATAACTGCGATCTGTGAGCGATCCAAGTTCAGATACTTGCCTCCATGAATATCTAAAATACCTTGATCTCATGAATTCTCGTGGCATCCTTGGTAGCCTAGAGCGAGTTATACCGCACTGGCTCAGGTAGGTTCTTCTCAATGCTGGGAAACTGGCTACCCTATGGCAGTTCTCCTGCAACCAGAAGGATTGATAGTAGCAACCATGCATAATGGAAAGTCTTACCTTTCTCCTGTGCTTCCTTACAATTTGTCACAAATTCGTTGCATAGAAACTTCGCCCAGTTGAACTGAACCCCTTCTACACACTTCTTTGCAAGTGCAATAACCAGGGCTGGCACCTCATCTGCGTGACATTTCCTCATGAGTTTACTGGCCAATAGCTGGGTGGCGACTTGCACCCCTTGGTCTTTGATTCTTGCTATGACATACCTACGCTTTCGCTTTTCTATCTTGTATTTAGCCTTCATCGCTTCTGTGAGACCTACATCGCTACTTGTTCCGGCTATGTCTGTGGGGTCGTTCCTTTTAATAGGTAGGTGGGTAATCTAGTACTAAATTGGCCATGATGGGAATCGGCTCCTCCAATTAGAGATACCCATCATGTACCAAACATAGCAACTGTCGGATAACAAAAATGGTGATGGTTGCACGGTGATAGTGGGGTATCCACCTCAGATTGAGTAATCCCGCCTTCTCCACACCTCGTAACCACTTCCATGGCAGTAATTTGTCTTCAGCCAATTGGGGGAACTTCTCGCTATCCACAAGATCCCAATCTTCAAACTTGATACTTGGTACTCGGCCCAGCGGCAGACTGTCAAACCTTATCTCATCCAGAAGAAGCAGGGTCTGAAGCGTACGCTTCACAACTTCCAGGTCCTTCAGTATCTTGGCCATCCCGTTCCATGGAGACATATATGGTGGTAGTGAAGGTATTTGGAAAGCATCCTCTTCTTCCTCATCCTGTGCTTCAATCTGAGCAATCAGGGCTTGCAAATCTTCCTTGTCCTCCTCTATTTCAATGGTGATTGCTTTGGCCTTTCTAGCCACTGATAATTTACTGAATCTCAGCGATACCCAGACTAGCCCCATAGTCTTCTTGTCTTTCTGGGGTCGTGGTGTGCATGGGGACTTTGGAACTTCAGGGGCAGCGGCCGCTTCTTCTGGTTCCTTCTGGGTCAGATATAGTTCTCCTGCGAACCATGCCCGGGTTCTAGCCATGGTACTCACGGGAGGCCTGATAGCTGGATGTTTGCTGTTCTTTACTGGCTCAAATCTCAAATATCCCAGTGTTGTCCAAGGGGTTTTAGATGAACACGTAAATTTGAATGGAACCCTACCCTTCTTTTTCAATTATTCATATCTTATGGGCAGCAGATCTTTCCGTATCTAGCTCGGGGATCCTGTCTTAGTGACCCGCCACCCACTCCTCTTTGCCGTAAATTGAACTTCTTGTCATGAATAATGACGTCAACAGTCACATCCTAGCCTTTCCACGCAGCAGCGCAGCCCCTTCGGCACAACCGCGATATTGCTGACCGACTGGCCCTGCATGGAACCCTCTTCCCACGTAGGCCTCCTGCAGACTTGTTTATAGTCCCACGCCTCCTTTCAACTGCTTGGGGCATTGAGACTGTGCTTTCCAAAGCTAGTCAGGTGGTCGCACCCCAGGTGTGAGATTTCCGCTTCCCTGCTAGCCCAGACTGCGGGCACCTTTCGAGTGCCTTCATATCCGTTATCCCATCGGGCGCTATTGTATATGGTACACTTATCTGTTGGTGCAGTCACAACCATGATAACAAGGTCGCAGTATGTTCTAGTACCAAGCTAGACCCGACCAGGCCTGGTTCCCTTATTTGCATATTCATGCTGCCTGCTTGTGCGACGCCAACTTTTATTTTGCTGATATCTTCATCCAACATCGCACTTTTCCTCCTCAGTCGTGCCCATTCTTCCTTGATTTTGCGAAGCTTGCTGTTGCCGTGCCGAATGGCTTCCTGAAACCGCTGAATTTCTTTGCCCAGGACCTTGTTAATTGTGGCTTTTGTGGTCTGAGGAGTTAATTCCATCACCTTCATCCCCCTCCTTTTGCTGATGAGTTTATAGGCCCATCGAACCCCTGGTATCCGCAGATTCTTATTGGGTCATCTTATCAGGTGGACACTGTGCCTACACCCCCCAGTTTTCGTATTGGCTTTGTCGCGAACAGCTGGCAGAATGCATCGCTGTGGTGAATTCTGATTTTTGATTCTTAGTTGGTTAGGCGTGTGTACCATATACACCTGCATCCTACGCCGTTAATAGATGCTCCCCCTGCATTGTACTTCAATGTGTACGCACACCTGCCTTCTACGTCTGTGCCACTTTCTCCTAGTCTGTTGGCATGTCCTCCACCCTTGTGCAGTTGTTTCGTACAACGCTCCGCTTGTGCACCCTGTTTCTTTTGCTCCAGAATTGCTTCTTCGCGTCGGTCTACCAGTTCCTCCATGTTTGTTGCACCCACATCTGTTGGCAACTCCTTTGCATCTATCGTTACGCGGCGTACTGATCTAACCATCATATTACAACTTAGAGTTGTGACCTCATGCAATCGGTTCTGCCATTGCTCGATCTCTTCATCTGAGTCCAATGTGCAGGAACTATCATTTTCCCATGATATTTTCTTGTCTGCTGTTGGATTCACCCAATCCTGATCCTACGCTGTGATCTGGTAGATGCAGTCCAATTCATCATCACTGTCCTCATCACGCACAGGCTTAGTGTAGCGCGCCCCTTCAGCTGGGTCCAATGGGACCACTACGCAGAGAGAATTTTTCTCGAATATCAATTTTTGTCTCTTTAGGTTGATGACTCCATTCATTTCCGTGGCCCAGTCTATCCCTAATAATGCGGGGTAAGGATTGCTGTCATCTACAATTTCTATTACCTCAAATTCTATTTGTGTGCTTGCACCTTCAATGTCCATTGTGACTCCTTGCAAACTCCCCATGGGTATGATGTTTTGTTGGTTCGCCATCTGTAATTGAATAGGAGACCATTGTAGTGCGGGCTTGCCCATACGTTCCCATGTATGTTTAGGTAGCACATTCGCATCCGATCCCAAGTGCAAAATGACCTGATCCATCTCATAGTCTCCAATTTGTGCAGTTAATCGCATTTCGTGCCCGGTGCACAAAGCATGCTTCCCTAGTTTCCGAACCATGCGTGGTTCACCTGACCCTGTGCACCTGGTTATCAACTCTTGCAACCCCTTAACCACTTTATTGTTGCGTAGGAGCTTCATGATTGTCTCTAGAAAGGTAGTTAGCATATAAGGATCCATTTCTGGTTCAGTTTGATCCTAGCTACCTGAAGCATAGGCCTCTGCGAAGCTCTTTTTAGCTTCCATAAAGGTCTCCTTTTCTCATTCCAAATCAAACTCAGGTTGCTTTATAGGGGCCTTGCGAACCCAGGTATCCTCCTTAGGTTTTTTCCCCTTATCCTCTCCAGTGGTCGCACCGCTTCTGAGCACCATGTTTACATTAGGATCCTCTTCGCGTGGTTCAACCTTCATCATTTGGACATTCTAAGTGGGATGAGCCTGAAGCACCCCTTTTTCACGCATCTGTGCAATTAGTGTGGGGCAATCTACTGCTTCATGGTCAAATTGGTAATAGCGTAGGCAACATGCTTTGGTTGGGTTTGTGCGATCGCACATGTAGTGCCCAGGTCCTCTACAATTGTAGCAAATTAATTGTCCATGCTCTCGTCCAGGTCCCATTCCTCCTCGTCCCCGTCCGCATCCCTGGAATCCACTGTGTGCTATTGCTGCAACTGGATCTTGACCTCGCGCCTCAGTATGCATCCTGTAAGTAGATGTTCGATCGATCAACAACTCATAACTTCGACAATTTCATTCGTCATGGCCCATCGATCTACAAAAATTGCAAAATAGATGCTGGGGGGTTGTATAAGTTTCTGCAATAGATGACTGTTGTTTGTGGCATGCTTTCCTCCCACCTGATAGATTGCGCACTAGAGTGTAGGTGTCGTGCTTGGTCCCACTTGTGCCTCTGGTCGCAATGGCATTGGTCCCCCCCCACCAAATAGTTCGCAAATATCGGGCAATGATCCTTATCGTGGCCCTGCCCTTTACATTTCATGCACCACACCTTGTTGTGCACCTCTGACCAGGGCGCCTTATCTTGTTTCAAACTTTGCATCTCTAAGCATAGGTTTTGAAGTTGCGCGTGGATTTGCTGAACTCCCAACCCCAGATCCTATATTGGAGTTTCATGCAACCTCATTGCTATCTCTAATGCTTCTGCTTGGGTTGAGATCTTTTGTTGTGACAACGCCGTCCTCTGATGTGGTGTCAAAGATGCCACGAACCACGCATGGTGCTACACATCTAACAACGTCATGTTAGCCTCCTCGATCGTACTCTTCAATCTTTGATCCAGGTCCCATGGGGTTTCACCTGGCAGCATCATGATTTATTTGAACCCAATGATCGACTGCGTCTCTGATTTCAGTCGGCTAAATTCTTTATTCAATGCATCCTGGATCACCACTATTCCTGCATTTGGGTGATCGCTAGAGTACTTTATATACCACGTCAACGTGCGATCTTGCAACGCGCTCACTAGAGTAGCCATTTTGATGTGATCATCCGTAATGCCTTGGGCTTCCCATACTACCTTTACCATGAACCATAACTAATCTGGTTCCTCATTCCCTACACCTCTAAATACAGGCAACTTGATCACACTCACCATTCCAACCTTCGGTGGTGGTGGAGGTGGGGTGGGTGAAGATGGGGTTGATGTAGGTGAAGTTGGTGGGGCCGTGGATGGAGGTGGTAATAGTGGAATGCACTGCTTGATCAACCGAACCACGCTTCTCGGAGAGAACCCAATGAGTTCCTCTTCGCTTTCTTGTGACAGTGAAATCAGGGGACTGTTCTCCAATCCTTTGGACCCTCGGTAGCTTCTTCCACTCCGCATTACTCGAGACATCAATGGATGCGCATAATCTGTTTTTCACATAACAACATTTTAATCCACGTATTCAATGATTTGATGTACTTACCCCGCGGTCCTTGGAGAAAGCGTCTTTCTGCTTCACTGTAACTCACAGTTGTGTCTATCACAAACTCAGTGATAAACCCTCCTATTATCTGATCCAACTAGTGATCTACTGCACGTGTGATTTTATCTTCAGATGCTTCTAGCCTGCGCACTAATTCTGGAGTTCACACAATGCGCTGATCTAGTCTGCACCTTCCCTGACTGTCAGCTAGCCTTGTGATCCACTCATACATCTTTAACGAGAAGGTCACGAAGAAGATCTCATGGATTTCTGTGTATATGTAGCGATCCAACCACCTTTCCTTAGATATCTATGGGTTTTTGTTTTCCTGTACCAGGAAATCGTGCAGTTTCTGATCCAACCAATCTTCAATCTCTTTCTTCATAGGGTTCCAGTGTTCCAACATCAGACATCCCTTAGGCAGATCCTGGTCCTGGCAATAGAACCATTTGTTGGATTATTGGGGCCTGACCCAGGTTCAGAAGATTTATTAGCCAAACAAATCCTGCGCTACTGACCCATTCGGCAATAGTCCGCAGAGCGCGGACTGAAGTTTCACCCGAGGTAGTAGGGGAGGGTGCTGGAACTAGGTTTCCGCACCCTTGGGATGTCTTGTTATGGTTTGGATGGGGTCACGAACTGATCTGCGCTCTCACTCTACTCTGTACTGCTCTCAGGCTTTCGCGTAGATCCGCGCCTATGTGCTTTGTTATTTATGAGTTTATTGTAGGTCTAATCTACCTCTTAAGGTCTTTAAGCAAACATTTAACAGTAACAACTAGTGCACGCAATCATAAATATGCATAAATTCAGAACATAAGCAACAGATAAATTCATGATAAAGCACACAATGATTCATGAATTCTTATCTTTATTTATCTCCTTTCCAGTACAACCAGATCCGCTCTGCGCACTCAGCTGCAGAGGTTCTCGCACACAACTATGGACTCTACCAGGCCTCTGCGCACACAGCTGTAGAGCCTTTATCTATCTACCAAAACCCTTGACTCAGACTCACAGATGCAGAGAGAATATTGCCTTCATAAACCCATAACATTCAGATCCAAAACAAAAACTGATCTCTAACCATAGAGCCTTGCTCTATTTATACATTTCCATGGTCCGTGGATCATGGGCAGGCCGAATCACTTTCTATTTTCTTACATTATTTTTTGGTGGACAACCCTTTGACTTGACTCATTACAATTCATGCTCCGCGCACCTCGTGGAGCCTTTACCATACTATTACCCAAAATTATGGACTTTAAGCCCCAAAACCGTTACGCGGGGCCTCCGCTACCCAACAAAAATCACTCTGCAATTAGATACTTAATGAATAAACCTATTACTAATGGCAGAGTTACAAGATGGCTATTACTATTGCAAAAATTCAATATTTTCTGCTAGATAGACCTGGAAAACAAAACACAGTTGCTGTTTTTTGTCCAGAATTCAAAATATCAAAGATGACACTCCGGTTGAAGATAAGTTTCTCGATGAATATATTTTTGCAGTGACTACTCAGACCCCTTGGTTTGTAGATATTGCCAATTACTTAGTCACAGGGAAATTGCCTTCACATTTGTTTCCTAGAGAGAAAAGAAAAATCATTCAAATAAGTGCAAGATACTCATGGATCACTAATGAATTGTATAAAAGAGGTCCAGATCTCATGATCGGAAGATGTGTTAGGGAAGATGAAATGCCTGAGATTCTTAAGGCATGTCATGATGAATCGTGTGGTGGACACTTTGCTGACAAGATGACAACCTATAAAATCCTTTCATTAGGATATTATTGGCCATCCATCTTCAAAGATGCCAAAGAATATGTCAAGAGGTGTGACAGTTGCCAAAGGGTAGGAAAACCTACTCCTTCAAATGAAATGACACTACAAATTCACGTACTCATTGAACCTTTTGAAAAATGGGCCTTGGGTTTTGTTGGACCAATTAATACCACATCTAAGAAAAAGAAGTATATGTTTGTATGCACTAATTATGTCATTAAATGGGTAGAGGCTAAAGCATTACCTTTTGATAATGAAAAATCTGTAGTAAATTTTATTTTTGAGGACATCTTCACTCGTTTTGGTGTTCCAAGAGAAATTGTGACAGATCAGGGATCTCAATTTACATCTAAAATGGTAAAGGGTCTTGTGGAAGATTACAAGATCAAACATAGGAAATCTACCCCCTATCATCCACAAGAAAATGGATACGTTGAATCTACAAATAAGGTGATTGAAGGAATTCTCACTAAGACTATGCATCTATATAGAAGAGATTGGGCAGAAAGGCTTCTTGAAGCCTTATGGGATTATAGGACTACATGGAGGAACACAACGGGACACACACCCTATGAACTTGTTTATGGGAAACAAGTCCTGTTCGCTATAGAGTTTCAAATCAAAACCTTCAAGATGGCAGTCCAATTGGGACTGGATTTATCAGAGGCACAAAAACATAGACTAGAGCAACTCAATGAGCTTGATGAAATTAGGCAAGATGCAGTTCAAAGAACCAGTATAGTCCAACATCAAAGGGATAAATGGCATGATAAATATATCAAGGAGAAGAAGTTTCAAGCAGGATATTGGGCACTTTTGTTTGATTCAAAATTCAAATATTTTCAAAGGAAGTTTCAGACTCATTGGCTTGGGCCATATGAGATTGAAGAAGTCTTTAATAATAGAGCAGTAAGGATAAGGACAATAGATGGAAGAAAAATACCTCTTCTTGTGAATGGTCATCGGTTGAAGATATATCAGAAGCCACTTTCAAGAGAGGAGTTCATTAAGATTTTCCAGAATAACTCTAAAATGAAGCAAGTGAAGAAGAATTATTCTTCTCCACTAACTTAGCCTTTATTTTTCCTAATCAATAATAATAATAAAAAAAAATGGTATGATTTTGAAAATCAATCATTGATTGGCATACTTATACAGAAAAAACAAGGTGAAAATCAGAGATCTCTGACATCCTATATTTTCCATTTCCTTTCTGTAATAACTAGTGACAAAAAGCTACATTCATTTGCAGTTTAGAGTCTACAAATTCATAGTCTCATTCCATCTCATTTTGTTTTCATTTTATTTTACAGTTCCATTTCATCTCACTGTGATATTTCATTTATATTTTATTTTATATTTTTACTCCATTTCACCCTATTTCCTATTTTATTTTACATTTCATTCCATCTCGTTGTCATAACCCATTTCCATTTAATTTTTACACACATATTCCATAAGCCATACTTCACTTTTCCTTATTTTTGCATTCTACAGCTGATTCCATTTTGCAGTTAATCTGATTTTGCAGCTACAACTTACTTATCATCTTTGGCACAATTGTACAACTCACAAATAAATCATGAATGCAAGAAATTGAAGAATCAAGTTTTAGAGACCAAACATGCTAAAAGGTACCTACGGATCAACACCAAAAGAGTTATCAAGCAGCAAGGTTAAGTTCTAAAGGTAAAATTTAAAATTTATTTCAAACAACAAGTTAAGAACATAAGGCATGTATAATATGGATAATCATATGTCTACTTAACATGTCATCATTTGATTTGACTGCCACTTCATCATACCACATCTCTACCACATCTTCCATACTCAGTACCAAACGGTCCATAATAACGTCATCATACCACATCTCCGCTACACTCTCCACACTCTGTATCTAAACGGTCCCTAATAACTCCATTTGTTAACGGTCATGGCTACGATGTGACCAATGTATCCACGTTTCTCCAAACCCTCACCATCTACTTATTCCACGCAAACCTGTAGTTCTTTTTCACCATACCCGTAGTCAGTCCATTTCATAGACCAGGAGAGTAATTCTGAAGGTTAAGAAATTTTGTAAAACAAAAGCCATGGGACTCATTGTCAAGACATAGCTAGTAGGAGCAAAATATATGGAAGGATACCCACAAGTCAAGGACATATTGCAGAAGGCTAGATAGCTCAATTTCATTGAAAATTTTGATGGCTTCCACAAAGAGATCACAAAATATTTTGCTAGATCATTTGATGGTACAGAAGTAGAAATTGGAGACATTAAGTTTGCAGTAATAGAATCTTACATAATAGAGGCTACAGAACTACCAAGGCATGGTGAAAGATGGTTCAAAAACAAGGAATTCCACAATGAATAATGGAAAGTAATCCTTATGAACCCAAGTATGGATGTCTTTGTGTTTAGAAAAGGAATTCATATTTTAGCACTTAAAAGTAAATGGAGAAGCATGCTTTTGATATTACAGAAATTCATTACTTGTGAGGGGATATTCAGGTGCATGTATGTCTACCATATACATTTATTGATGAACTTTCTAGAAAATGGAGAAATCAATCTCCCTTTCTTCCTGCTAAACAATTTAAGAAGGATGGCTTCAAATGTACAAAAGAAAATAAAATTCACAGATACAACCATGTACCATCATGCGTTGGTAAAGATATTGGTTGAGTTTCATTTGAAAAGAATAGGAGATACTTGGGAAAATTTCCTGATAAGAAACTATTTCCAAGAGGCACCAGAGTCACCTGAAGAAGGTAATGTTGGGAGGAGTAGGAGAAAGAAGACCAATATAACCATTCAAAGCAAACCTGAGTCCTCAACGTAGAAAAATGATGAAGAGCTAGTCTCTGAAAAATTGATAGAGATCAGGGAGCAAATCAAACAAAAAGGGAAGATGAAAAAGAAAGCTAGCGAAACTTCTAGAAACAAACCTGAATCTTCATTACAACAAGATGATGAAAAATTAATATCTGAAGAATTGACAAAGATTAGGAAACAAATCAAAAGAAAAGAAAAGATAAGAAAGGAGAAAAAAGGTACAAAGGAGGAGAATGTAAGCCCTCTACAATTTAGAAGGAGCTCTAGACTCCAAGGTATGGTAAAGAAGATATCATCAAAGGGAATGAAGTTCATAAATTTAGAAGAAGAAACCCCAGTACCATCTCCTAATAATGTTCCATCTATACACAGTCCTCAAAATTCTCCTAAACAGTATTTCGAAGGCAGCCCCAACATAAGATCTCCAAGCATAGACCCAATGTAGCAACAAATATATGATTATATAGAATCACTGGAGAAGAAAAGTGCCTCAATGAATCCATAATTCTCTATCAATCCAGAACCCTCTATCAATCCACAAGAACCTCTAATTGACTCCCTCAAATAGGAAATTTGTGAATTAGAGATATTGAACAGACATATCAAGAAAGAAAATGAAACCTTGAGGGAACAAAGTAAATTGGATAAGGCTATTCATGATAATACAATACTGCATTTAGGGCTATGGTATAAGAAGAATAGGAAGTTGAAGAGGAAGAATAGAAACTTGAACATAACAGTGATAAACCTTAAATATAGGCTTCTTATGAAAAAACCAAGCATGGCAGTCACTTCAAAGAAGAGCAAGAGAAGAAAATTAGATGTACTAGCAGAAGTGTTTGAGAAAATGCAATAGGAAAGAAGAATTCACATTTTTGGAAAATTTCATGAGGACATGCAATGATTTTGCAGTGGGGGTATGTTGAACCTTAGAATTACCCTCTCCTTGATAGCTTTTCTCACTTATTTCCCTTGCTTTTCCATAAGATTACAGATCCCCATCAATGATAAATGATAGGTTTTGTCTTAAGGAGGGCATTAAATGATTGACATGTTATATTTTTATGTTTTTGCTATTTGAATAAATTTTTGCAAATTAGCTACAGAACGCAGCCTATTCTGTAGCTAAATATGTATTCCATAGATACTTCCATGGTATGGCATGTTCCAAGAGTCAAATGAAGAATTCAGCCACGTGGGCATCTTTAGAATCGTCTCCAGATGGATTCTATCCTAGTCACTCAACCCATATCGATAAGAAAGCAAGCTCAAGATCGTAGTCAAAGGTGGAGTCAAACTTATGATACCCGGAAGCAATAGGACTCTTCGTCTACTCTTTCGTGGTTAATCAATAAATCCAATAGTTCTGTTGCAACATTAACTCAGATCAACCACCTGTGTTAACGGTTCTATTGCAAACATTTTTCTCGAATTCAAGTCACCTGTAGCTGATTAGACGTTTACACAGTCCTGTTGTAATATGTATAGGCCACCTGTAGCTAGTTTTCCTCAAAGACAGTTATGATTATTTCCTTTTAAATACTGGTTGTACAGAACCGATGGAGGTTTAAAGGATTTTATGTATTAAGTTCAGACTTTTAGCTCTGTATTTTTGGACTTCGTTACTGTCTATAATATAAAATCATGTATTGACCAATGATCGTTTAAGAGAGCATTTTCAATTAGTTAGCAGCTCAACCTAGTCAGTTGCAGAGGGCCCTTGCACTGAAGGAGGTTTTCTTTCCATTCATTTTCTATTTATTTTTAATTTCACTATTTGTTTTTAGCAGTATTTCTAACTTAGGTTGATTTATTTTAGTTTGATTTCTTTTAGTTTTGATCAATAGCATAATGTTAAAACTCAATTGTGCAGTCTTGTTTCTCCAACACACTTCATGAAAGGAAATGATTTTGTTTCTAAACAATGTAAGGTTGAAGTAATAAGACTGCACTGTTGACTAGCTTACTCATTGTTTTGTTATTTATTTTCTAGTTCATATTGTCAATACACTGCGTTAATGAATGTTTTTGATTACCATTTCAAGTTGATACTCATCCTAGACTAAATGGTTAAACATTCACTTCACATAATGGTTAAAATCAGTTAGTTACCTTCTACATGTTTCATTTAGTTCTCTAGATCATAAAGTATAGAAATTTTCTTGTATTCCATCTCAAGAAGGTTATATTTCAAAATTGAAGGTTAAAGTAACTAGAAGTATTTCAGTTGATTTCATTCTCTGTATTTATCTCAACATGCATTACAACATCACCTTTAATTTTAAGAATTAGACTCATGACTTAGGATTGATGGAAAGATAGGATAGACACTCTGTTTTTCCTTCCTTTAAATTAGATTTTGACTAGTTTTAGCTCTTGATTCACCATTAGGAAGTTTAGATTCAGTTTCTCATAGTTCAGATTGTACATCATTAGAAATCAAAGAACATAAACCCATAAAACAATATAAAAATACAAAACAGTGAAGTAAGAAGGGTTGACTAAGCACTTATAGTGCACTACATTTCATCAGCTTACAAACCTTGGTTGATAATTTATGAAAGCTATTTAGGACACTATATTGACTAAACAAGGACATTCTCTTAGAGGATTCCTCCTTCTACATATTGAACAGAAAATAGACAATGTTTCTTGCTCTTCTGCAAGTTTTTGCTGAAACTTCAAAGAGTCTATTTGTTTACTAACAGTATTCATTATTTCAATTTTCATATTGTCCATTTTGTTTTCTAACCCAATAATCATTGTTGGCATTATGGCACAGGTTTGGAGCTATGGCACAGGTATTGTCCTTGATGACAACTCTCTTTGGTAACAGATCTCAGTTCAGGCACTCAGAAAGAAGAAAAAGACATATACGCAGGTTCATCTAGAAAAATGCGTGTATACACACGGGTTATACATTACAAAAGCGCGTATATGTTGGGGATTAGATTTTTGGTCCATGGTAGTTAGTCCTTGGAATTTGAACCTATGTTTTGGACCAAGGCATCTCGGCAGATGTGTTGATCCCTAGTTTTGAGTTTACGGTATTGAAATGTTATGGTTTTGGACCATGGTATCGGGGAAGGCCTAAGGCTATAAAAGAGGAAGGAGATCTTGTGACAAAAAACCATCTGAATTATTATTGAAGATCTGATAAAGTGCTAGAGCTGGTATATTGGGTGGTGATGCAAATCTGGATCTGAAGGAAGGAAGAACCTTAGCGCAAAAAAGGAAGGATAAGGTCTATTCATGGGTCATAATATTTAGGCCTAAACGATAGTATCTTTGTATGATTTTGATCTGCTAGATGTGGCGCTTATTTGATCTATAAGTTTGAAAATCTGGGTTAATTAGTGATTGAATATCTGGAAGAGTGCGTTGTCCTTTATAGATCTGTACGCAGGTTCAGTAAAGCAAAGGCGCGTATACACGCAGTTTAGGTGAAGTGAAGGTGCGTATACGCAGGTTGTTCCATACGCAGATGCGTATGCACGCAAGTTACAGACTGTTGAAATAGTGTATATGCTTTAAGTTGTGATCTAGCTATTTCTGCTTATTGCTGCTGTGTTCTGGGTTCTGTTGTGTGGTTTCTGGTACTGTGTTTTGGGTATAGTTGTAAGAAGAATATCTACTTGATTCAGATCTAATTTGTGAAAAGGAGATTGGTTGATTCTTGATGATTGTTTGATGTTCATGGATCCAGTCT
>APFE031707919.1:0-28169 GCA_000404065.3 Pinus taeda | reverse complement strand
CCAGTCTGAAAATTGATGAAACGTGGTCCCTGGAAGAAAGAGAAGGTTGCAGCCTTCTGTAGGCCAGCACCTACGTACTAGTATCTTGGCTAGTGCAAGAGCTAAGGGGGTTGTAGCTCCCTTCCATGAGAGCCTGGAAAACGAGAAGAGGGTTTTAGCTCTCTCCAGGTTGCAGCCTGCATACTGGTAAAAGGACTGCACCACTATATTGTAAAAGAAGTTTCTAATTGAAAAGAAGATAGAGACAAATTGCAGCAGGTGGTTTTCACCCACATTGGGTTTCCACCTTATATCTTGTGTTTTTGTGTGTGACTGTCTTTCTGCTCTGTTTTACTGTCTCTGGTAACTATTATTTGATTCTACATCACAGATTAACAATCATCATCAGAAAGATTAAATAAAGTAAAAGCTTGTTTTGTATACGCGGTTTCCTTATGCATAATCGCGTATATACGCAAGTTAATTAAACAGAAGCAACATATATCAGTTGTTTTGAAAAAGGAATAATTACCTTGATAATACTGATTCACCCCCCCTCTCAGTATTATTTCCAACAATCATAGCATCAGTAGATTAGGTTTTCATGTTTTTATTTCGAATTTCTTTACTGGATCTATATTGATTCCTCGATAATTTCTTGCACAAGTCATAGATCTGATCAAAAGGTTTTTGAGCAATATCCCTTTGTCCTAATAGATTGAGATTATTCCTAGAATCATCTGTAAGTCCACGTAAGAACAAGGTTCTAATAGTACCTATATCAAATTTGTGCTTTGACCTTTGGAGAATATACATGAATCTTTCCAAATAGTCCTCTAACATTTCATCATCATTTTGCACAATAGTAAAGATTTCATCTTGGATATCTCTAGTTTTATAATATTCCTGATATTTTGATAAAAACACTTTCTTCATTTTCTCCCAAGAATTTATAATGTTTCCTCCTAGTCCCATGAACCAGTGGAGTGCTGCGTCCTTGAGAGTTGTAGGAAAAACTTAAACTTCTGGGCATTAGATAAGTAATCATAACTTCTACACAAAATATCAAACTCAAATAAGAAAGAGTCTGGATCTTCGTGTACCTTACCATAGAAATGAGGAAGGGCTGATGGTGAAATATTTTTCATTTGTGCTTGTATATTAGGATTCACAATAGGGAATCTGAAAGTAGATTATTCCTCATTTACTTGATTTTCACCACTTCCTTCTGCGTGGTCTTCCATATTCTCCATTGTTGTTCTTCCACACGAACTGCTCTTAATAGGCTGAGAAGGCTGACTATGGATTCCAACAGTCCCCTTCTTCCCCTTTATGGGTTGTGTCACACCTAAACTACTGCTACTAGAGCCTAGGTGGACTGTTCTTGCGTGATGAGTCTGAGTTTGTTTAGAATTTCTGCCTACAAAAGAAGGCCCAATATGAGTTTTGGTTTCAGATTTTTTAGTTTTTCGTTGGCCCCTAGTGGGCTTCAGACCCCTACCTCTTTTAGGCATTCATTTCAGAAAAAATTACAAATGAAATTCAAAAAGTAAAAGCTGCAAGTTTTAGAAATAAATCGGCACCTATGAACTCCTTCAAACAATAGAAGCACACTGCGGAAAAAATGATAGTAGACTTACCCCTATTGCAAAAAAATGGAAAATTCTTACCAATTCAAATCGCCTCCCTGGCAACGATGCCAAAATGTTGGGTGCAGGAATTGCGCTTGAGCAAACTCCTCAACACTTAATTGTCAACCCGAGGGTTTCGTAAACTTAGAGACGAAGCATAGGCAATGCCAGAAATGGTATGAAATTTTCCTATTTATAATCCTACTTCTTAAAGGGAATGTTTAACAGAATCATATAGAAAACAATTGGAAAGGAAATTTACACCAAGGCCAATCTAGTTCTGGAATGTAAAAGACAATTTGCAATTAAATCAAGTAAAGAAATTCCACACAACAGAAACAATATTAAATGCCGAATGAAATTCTATGTTCATCTCCAGGTGGATGATAAGAAATCTGACAAGTGGGCCTTTGCAGAGTTCTGTCTTTATTCTGATCTTTTTGCCACACAAACAACCTATCCTTGCACAATTGCAATCTTGCTTGCACTAGTGCAAGTACAATATTTCCGTGTAAGAGTATGTTCAATCTTCCTTACTGAAGACTTATGTTTGAGTGAAGGTGCTCTAAGCCTCAGGGCTTGGAACACTCTGTTCTGGTGTAAAGAGACTTGCTCTTTTCTTGAAGCAAGGTTCCCTTTACTCAGTTTCTAGTTTACTTTCGAAAGCTAAAAAGATATGCTGAAAAGGAATTGTAACTATAATGAATTTTTGAATTAACTAGCCACGAGAAAGAAAATGCTTCAACTCATTAAACTTCGTAAGGGAAATAAACTTCATGAGATAAAACACTTACAAAAGAATCAATCAATAGCCTAAGTACTTTGCATGTGTCAACCAGTTTTGGTACTTCACCCACAATAAAAATATTCTTTGCAAGTATGAATTTGGTAGTTAATATAACTGCTTCTAGATATTTTTAGAGATGAAATTTTAATACCAAAAATAGTTAATTGATTTATTGATTCATTCACTTGTGAAATAATGGGAAATAAAATGCGGGTGAGTGATTTAATGTTTGTTGCAACGAATGACTAAGCGCAATGCAAGCAACAACACACATTGGTGAAGGAAAGTGTTCCTCGCACGATCTGTTTCGAAAATGAATTAAAACAGAAAGAAAGAATAAAGTAAATGCGTAAAAGATATCTTATAAACAGAAATGATCTCAAATACTCTGCAAACTACAGATCCGTTCCACACATAGGCTACAAAAGTTAATTTAATTTAGAACTCAAATACTAACTATTAAACGATTTCGTCACACAGCTGCTACAAAATAAACACACCGTCTTCCCAAATCACAAAAGCAAGAGGGGTCAATGAGCTGGGTTGGCTGGGCCCTGACGAACCAGCTCATTCCCCTTCTAAGGAACGAAAGCGATCGACACTTCAAATAACACATCAAAGACGAAGTTACACGTTGTGTGTGCAAACCATAATAATCCAAACCATAATAATCCTCTTGTATTTATTTGATTCAACAAATTACTTTACGAAACAGTCCAACCCTAGAACGAGGTGATAACCAGATTACAAAAACCAAAATAATAACCGATGGTTCACTAGCTTTTCTGTCTATGATTTACATAATATATATCCTTCGACTCTAAGTTGTTTACACTAATTAAAAATAATTGTCGTTCAGGCCTCTTGGCCAAACAGACTTAGAAACCGAATTACAAAATTGGCCAATGGTTATAACAACACGAGTTTCATTGGGCCATGATATATCTTTGGAGAAAAATCCATGGATGCATGCCACCTACTTCAGTTTATCAGCAGTTAAACTCGGAGTCAAAGATCGATATCCGTCCTTGTGGAAGATATCTCTCGGAATTTCGGACAGTGGCAGTGCAGGAATCTTCCTACACTAGTCAACTCATACATTATTAACACTACGTTCCACGATTACTTCTAGGAAATCAATATGAGTTGCAAGAATATGTAAATAACATGAAATCTACATAAAAATATTAATAAAGTGCTATAGCAAATCTTAATGTAAACTATGAGTATGTGCAGGAAAAGGGTAACCATCTTGTACTAGTGTAGGGAAGAAGGGTCTTGTATTAAGGTAAAACAGAGGTTGATATTGATGGAAATGGGGTAGAAAATAGGGAAATATAGGATACCAACAGTAATTATGAGTGGTCCCAGTCCCCTATCATGCTTCACGATGTCTTCTCAAAGGGGAATTTGGAAAAAATTTCAAATAATATACCTGTGAACATTGCTGCAAAACTGAGTGTCATGGAAAACATTATGTTTGGAGCAGATTGTACCCCTCAAGAAACTGAAACTTACACTACCATTTTCAAATAATTCTGTGACATGTTTTCTTGGTCTTATGAAGAGATGCTTGGTATTGATCCACAGATTGTCCAACATGAAATAAAAGTCTATGATGGAGCTAATCCTGTTTGGAAAAGGCTGTTGAATGGTGTTGTCACTAATGTCAAAGTCAGTTGTTTGTGAGCAACATGAAAATGCCATCCTCTTTGGAAGAAACAAAGAAGAGAAGGCAAGTTTTGACATGAACACTTTATCTTGAATCCTTTTAATATACATAAATGGATTAGAATAATTGGAAGTACCAGTGGACAAGAAACCCCAAAAGAGTGGAAAGTATGCTCAAATCCTAGAAGCTGCAATGGTGTGATCAAGGTGCCCTGCACTTGTTGAGGTAAATGAATGGGAAGAATAGTGAATTTGAAAATGTGACCATCATAGGCATAAGTAATCGTTGTGATTCTTCCAACAATATGTGGACTGCATGGAAAATTTTAGGGGCTAATATTCGTAGGTGGGCTAATTTTCCATGATTTTTCCCAAAGGGGATTCACAAATTACCAATTTTTAAAAATGGTTCGCCCAAATTTTACAATATAAAAATATTTTACCTTAAAAATCACCAAAATTATATAGATATGAAATTAATAAAATAATTATAAATTTTATTTATTTTAAAAATACATTAATAAAAATTTTATAGTTTGCATATTAGGGACTAGTGAGATTAGCCAATGTTTTTAAACTTCAAGAAAATTTTCCATCCTTAAAATTTTCCTGGTGGAATGTCATATGGTTCCTCACAGTTGAGGAGATATGCCCTCCTAATGTTAAAGCCTCGAAGCCATGATCAAATTTCCCCAAATGCATGGTAAAGGCAGCACTATAATTTGGTCCCAAAAATTGGTATATGATATTGCAAGGTCAGGTTAACCCTAAGTTGAGGAACTTGGCTCCAGTGACGACATTTAAATGTTTTTTTTTGTCACAAGTGAAATACTAAAATTTATACCAGAAGACACAAAACAGTTCTTAACCAACAAATAAGGACACATGGATCCTGTCAATCTTGTCACGTAGTGCTAGAAAATGATTGCTTTCCATGAATATTTTGAAGAGATTATGCTATATGGTGTACATGTTGGAGCCTTGGGTATCCCATGAGCCAAGACATACAGATGTATGTTGGGCATTATATAGCCATGCAAGTTTATTGTAAAAAATTATAACAATTATTCACAAGGAATACATACTGAGTCACATCATATTGGATAGCATTGACCGTTACCTGATTGACACAAATACATATTGGTCAAGTCACGTGGATAGCCCTTGCCCTTGTGATGATCAGTTAGCATACATTTAATTTGTGATGATCCCTATAGTGCTATGCTCCGTTGGCAGACTCAAAGGAGTTAATGTTTGCTGATGTACACAATTTAAATGCTATCTAGTCACATCTTCAGATGGTGTGCCAATTAATTTTTGAGTCTCACCTAATAGTTCGATAATAAAATTTAAACATGAGGCATAAAATTGCAAGAAACATCATATAACACAATTGGTAGTAAATTTTGGTGGAGCTAAGGTCATGAGTTCGACCTCCAATAGCTATAAGGTTAGGTCATTTTATATATTTATGAACTTTTTTAACAATGGATAAACCAAAGCTACCCGTGTGTTTCATGACATGTGCTTAACTGCCTCTCGTGGATCCGTTAACTTTGGCGATGCGTCCGTTTAGTAATACGCGGGTTTTGGTGTAATGAAAATTTTGATTCCAATAAGTGGTGTCAGAAACAAAGGTCTCGAGTTCGAATCACATCCGACTCGTGCTGGGGAGAAGATTGTTGGACATTGGATAAACCAATTCTTTCCGTGTGTTTCCTGACATGTGCTTAGTCAACCATCATGGATCCGTTAACTCTCGTGATGCATTCGTCTACTAACACCTACTGTTTTTTTTGTAACAACAATCATGATTCCATCAAAGTTTTATTTTTTTGAGAAAATAATCAACTGAAGAAGTTTAGGTTGTCACGCCATTGCCAAGCAATAGTCATTTTGTAGATTGTGGTCTAAAAGATATTTTTTGTAGATCCATTAATTTATTATATTGGTCCATATGGTTTTTGTGAGTTTTTCGAATCAATATTTTCCCGATTGGAGTTCGAAAGAAGCATAGAAATTAGAGAATGGAGGTGGATGTTTCAAGAGGCTTAAAAATCCCCGATGATACACATTTTATGGCCATAATATATTTTGCATGTGTTGAGGGTCTATGAGCAAGTTATATAGGCTTTGCTTACATTGAGAAAACATGTTACAAGAAGAGGAGTTGCTTGAAAAAATTGATGAACTTGTTGAGTTGAGCATGGGAATCTTTTAGTGACATTGATTACAATAGAGAGTTTTATGACAATGTACCATCACATGACTATTGGACAAAAGCAGATGTAGTGCAGTGACAGTGTTCTGTGTTGACAACAATAATAACTGGACTATTGACAACAATGGTTGGACAATGATCAAAGCAGTGGTTATGAAGTGCATTGATCATGTGCAATAATTTAATAGGGTTACCAGTGCGATATATCATATTCATTTATATTTTATATTAAGGGTGGCAGGGTGGTGCAAGGCAGAGATTGAAGTCTCCTTCAGGTTGGTGCACGAGAACGCTCTAGGGAATCAGGGTGGTGCTGGGGCAGGTTGATGCAAGTGCAACAAGTTGGTACTTGTAGAGTGTTGGTGCACCTTTCAGTTGGAGCTGATAAAACAAAGGGGTTGGTACCTCCTTCTAGTTGGTGTTGGAGAATCTTAGAAGTTGGTGCTTCCTGTTGATGTAATATTTAAGACATATATTAAAAAGTGTTTCATGGTTTTCTCCTGTTTGGGTTTCCATGTAAAAATATCTTGTGTATTGTGTATGATGTTATGCATTATTGAATGGTGTTGTTAATTGTTAAAGTTTACATGACAAGATTGTTAAAGTGAATGGAAAAAAGTTTCCAATACTGATTCAACCCCTGTTAGTATTGTTGTACAGGTAAATCCCCTCTGCAGACAAAGGCGATCCCACTAGCCTAAATGGGGTCTAGCAACAATCAAACAACGCTAACATGCAGGTTTCTAACTACAAAGTAAAGGCCAATGATGAGAGCCTACCTCGAATCCAACGATTATATTCGTAGAAGAGTTGTTGCTTCCGTTCTTTCGCTTCAGCTGGTCACAATCCTCACGATCCTCGTGAATAGACACCTGCACATGCAAAGAACGAGACAAATACAAGAATAAAATCCAAGAAATGCAACTATGTATCAGTCAGAAAGGATACAACTCAAACATCATAATAAAGACACATGAGTTGAACCATAATGATAGTCGTCTATTATTATTGATAAACAAAAGAGAATACAACCAAGTTCTAACGTCAAATCCTCCTTTGCTTGGGTGATCAGCAACACATGCCTTGCAAAGCTTGTAGGGGACTCTCTCTCCTTGATTACTTGGACATGGATCTCCTCCTTAAAGATGTAGCCTTATGGGGATGAACAAGGCCTCTTGTAACATGAGCTTAGCAATTCTCAGACTTTGGGACTTAGATTTGGGAGCTTGAAAAGTAGAATTACTAACTAGCTTGTCAAAGGGAAAAGAACAAGCTTATATAGAGGTAGGAGGAGTAGATAACACCATCCACTTGATTCATGGGATTGTCCTTATCATTAGGAAGCTTCCATGAGAGGTGGAGAACTACTTCCCTCCTTGGGAGATTCGAAGCCCAATTGAACTAACTCAAACTGGAATCAGTTCATAGATAGGTTAGAAGGAACCTTCGGAAGTTTGTTTGTTAAAAACTTTACCCAACTGGGTTGGCGCTAGTGTGACTCTGAGAGAGAGCGCCAACTGGCGCGCCCTCTTTGGAGGATTTCCTCCATTGGCGCGAGTGATACACTGTGGAACAACGCCAATGGAAAAAGAGCTATTTTTTTGGGTATTTTGCAGAAGGTGTCTTCAGGGCATATGAAGTACATACTCTAAGGGATACAATGCAGGTGTTTTCAAGTTATGTCACTTCTCACAGGTCCCGGAATAGGTCCTCCAATGTATGGGAGAAGGGGTAACAGGGACGGTGACAAAATACTGTGTAACATGGACAAAAGCAGAGGTAGTGCAGTGACAGTGTTCTGTGTTGACAACAATAATAACTGGACTATTGACAACAATGGTTGGACAATGATCAAAGCAGTGGTTATGAAGTGCATTGATCATGTGCAATAATTTAATAGGGTTACCAGTGCGATATATCATATTCATTTATATTTTATATTAAGGGTGGCAGGGTGGTGCAAGGCAGAGATTGAAGTCTCCTTCAGGTTTGTGCATGAGAACGCTCTAGGGAATCAGGGCGGTGCTGGGGCAGGTTGATGCAAGTGCAACAAGTTGGTACTTGTAGGGTGTTGGTGCACCTTTCAGTTGGAGCTGATAAAACAAAGGGGTTGGTACCTCCTTCCAGTTGGTGTTGGAGAATCTTAGAAGTTGGTGCTTCCTGTTGATGTAATATTTAAGACATATATTAAAAAGTGTTTCATGGTTTTCTCCTGTTTGGGTTTCCATGTAAAAATATCTTGTGTATTGTGTATGATGTTATGCATTATTGAATGGTGTTGTTAATCGTTAAAGTTTACATGACAAGATTAAAATGGAAAAAAGTTCCCAGATTCAACCCCCTGTCAGTATTGGTGAATATTCCAACAATTGGTATCAAAGCAAGATCCTTTAATTGCAACCTAACAATTGGAAGGAAAATCTGAAGAGAAAAGAGATGGAAAGATCAAGTAAGAACACCTCCAAACGGTCAAAGGAAGTTTTTGCCATTGCATTATTTCAGAATCTATTACAACTAATGAAAATAAATAGGTTGGTCCAATTTCTTTGTTTGATGGAAGAAACTATGAAATATAGGAATCTAGGATGGAAGCCTATTTGGTTGATCTTGGATATGACGTATGGTATTCAATTATTTCTGGAAACACATGTATAGATGTATCATCAAGGTACAATGAAAAATCCATGAATTTCATTATGAGTGCTTTTCCTGATTCTGTGAAAACCAAAGTGTATCAATGCTCATCAGCCTATAATCCTTGGGATAAGCTTCAAAATATTTACTTAAAGAAGAATGCAGTTCAAAATGAATATAGTGATAATGATCATGGTTAAGATAGAGTAATCATCATGGGATCAAATTCTCATAACAAAGTACTTGATGATGATGAAGAAGAAGCAAAAGTGGACATAGAGAGAGAATTTGTTATGTATCCACATCCAAATAACACATAAACATAAGAAAAGATAGATCAATGACTATATAATAATACACTTGGAGGGGACAACCTCCTTTTACATCACATAAATGAAAAATTCTTGGATAATTCAAATGACAAGACCTGCTTGGTATATATAGGAGTCTAAAGGGTCGAAATATAATTACGGCGTACATAACAATAATAATTTAAGGACATGAAACTAACAATAGTGGGCTTCTATGGGGCATAAAAATAACAATATGGGGGCTAAACTAGTATTATAGAGACTAACATGCCACTCCTTCAAAAAAGTGTTTTTATTAATACTTCAGTAATTATGGATGCTTTTGTATAAAAGAATCATCCTCCCATGTGGAATATTTAGCAGGTAAGTTCTTCCACTTAATGAGATACTTTGAAATTAACTGATTCCGTAGCTTCCAGATTCTTGTTTCCATGATTTCTTTAGGCTCCAATATGATTTTTCATTCCTCTTCAAGTTCTAGAAATATAGTTTGAGCTGGGAGCTTGTCACCTATAACCTTCTTTAAACATGAAACATGGGGAACTAGGTGTACTCTCGAATATGCATGCAACTCCAATTTGTATGCCATAGTAACAATATTTTGCAACACCTTATAAGGACCATAGTACTTGGGTGATAATTTATTATCATTCTTCGCTTGCTTGAGGGGCACAAGTTTGTATAGTTGTAGTCGTAAAAATACCTAGTCGACCATGTCAAAAATTGTTTCATTGCGATGCTGCTCTGCTTGTTGTTTCATTCAATTTTGTAATAGAGTCACGTTATCCTTTAAGAGTTTGAGAACTTGTTGTTGATGCTTGATGCGATCTTCCACTGCTTGAACCTTATGATTTTCTCTTAAAGATAATGTGAAGGATGGTGGATGATATCCATAAAGCATCATAAATGGGGTCATTTTTGCTATCATATGGAAGTGTTAACCACCATTCTACAAGAGGTAACCACTTAACCCATTGTGTTTTATTATGAGATACAAAATAACAAATATATTCTTCCAAACTTTTTTCACTATCTCGGTTTTCCCATCAGATTGAGGATAATAAGATGAATTATGAGTTAATTGAGTATCAAGAAAAGAAAATATTTGTCCAATCATCTCTAGTGAAAATGGGATATCTATCACTTATAATAATATTTTGGTTTCCATGTAGCTTTTTAACTATTTCCATAATTGAAATAACGATTGTACTGGATTTGAAAGGACGAGACATTGCACAAAAGTGTACATACTTGGAAAGCCTTTCAACTACCACTATGATGACACTCTTTCCTTCGGACTTGGGTAAAATTTTGATAAAATTCATTGGGACTTCCTCCCAACCTAACTTGGAATGGATATTGGTTCTGAAAAACCTAGGGTCTTAATTGTCTCAACTTTATTTTTTTGGAAAACCAAACATTCTGGCATAAACTTCTGAATACTAGATTAAGGCCATCCTAAAAAGATTCCTTCTTGACCCTGTGGTAAGTTTTTAAAAATCCAGAGTGCCCTCCTATAGGAGAGGTGTGAAATTCCAAAAGAACCTTTTGTTTGAGTTGGGATTTCTTACATAGATATAAGTTATTTTTGCACCACAATGAATCATTTTTCCAAATAAATGTATCAGATGCACTGGGATCTTGCTGCAACTTTTGAATGAGTGTCCACACCTCTTTGTAATTTTTCCATTCGTTACCTACTTCTCTTATCCAATGAGGTTGGATAATATAAATGGCATAAAACAATCCTTCCACATCCTCATCCTTTCTTGAGAGTGCATCTGCAGTAACATTTTTCTTCCATTTTTTTGTAGATGATTTCAAAGTAGCCCAACATCTTTGTGACCCATTTTTTCTTCTCTTATGAAGATAATATTTATTCCAAGAAGTATTTAAGACTATCATGATATTTTTTTACCTTGAAGTGTCTTCCCATTAGGTAAGGGCTCCATTACTTCAGGGCATGTAGTATTTCCAACATTTCTTTCTCATAAATAGGTTTGTGTAAATACTTTCCCTTGAATGGATGACTTTCAAAAGCAACACTTGTTCCTTCTTGCACTAAAACAACACCAATACCATTTCCTAAGGCATCACATTCCACAATTATTTTTTTTGTGAAGTTTGGTGTAGCTAAGACCAAAGCTTGACACATTGCCTCTTTAAAATGTTCAAAGGCCTTAGTTGCTTTTGGAGTCCAAAAAAATGCATCTTTCTGTAGAAATTCCTTGTAGATTCAAATTGCTAATTGTAATATATTAAAACAATAGTCTTGAATCTACTCTACTCATCAACGAAAACAATTAAACGATTGCAAAATCATGAATATATAAGAGAAAGAATTCAATCACACATAACACAATGATTTCCTAGGGAAAGCCACAAATAAAAACCCATGTTATATATATATTGAATTAGTCAAAGAATTTGGACAAATACAACATGCTCTGCTCAACCTTGAGCTCAACTTGCATAAGTATTTTCTATCCTCTTCTTGACTGATTGCCTTTCGCCAATACTTAGCCAAATTACTAGCCTTTCAAGCTTCTAATTCCTTACGTTGTTCCCTTGGGAATTAGCCTTTATATAATGTGGACATTCCTCATTTATGAATTGTGTAGTCCTCATAGGCCTTCCTATGACTGCATGCACTATCCGTTTAATTTATATGATTTTACAATTGATATTACATTGTCCCTAGGCTCCAATCTCAACTGGGTCTTTCTCTGATCTGACATGCATGAGTTAATTATGAGTGAATATCAATTTACTGATCTATGCTGGTTACACCCTACTACTGCAAGTTACACCCCATTATCACAGGCTACAACCCACTACAGTAAGTCACACCTCGCTATAGTAAGTCACACTACACTAGAGTAAGTTACACCACACTACTGCAGGTTACACCCCATTATTGCAGGTCACACCCCACTACTGCAGGTTACACCCCACTACAGTAAGTTACACCCCACTATAGTAGGTTACACCCCAATATTGCAGGTTACACCCCACTACAGTAAGTTACACTTCAATCTTGTAGGTTATACCCAACTACTGGACCTCCCACTAATTCCTCCATGGTATCTTGTAGATCCGGTTAAGGAAAATACGATTATGTTCTAATCAAGGGTTAATGGGTTGGGGTTTATGGATGCTTCGACATGTATATATATGTATTGTAACATTGAAAGGGATATAATGAAAAATCAATCTAATAGTCCCGGTTTTGGGATCCAGGGGAAAATCTCTATGTATATTTGTTTTATGTGTTATGCTCTCGCCTTTGTTTATTTTTCTGTTTTTAGAATTCGTATGCAGGAAATTTATGGATGGGGTTAAAACCTACATTTGGTATTAGAGCTGTTTTGGCTTCAAGGGGATGCCTTTGTTGCTGAGGGGTTTTGCTCGGGCTTGTGGTAGACCCTGTTTAGTGGGAGATCTGTGAGATTGATTCTTGTGGTGAAAAAAGATGATGAGTAGTGGAAAGATAGAGATCGAGAAATTTAATGGTCAGAGTTTTGAGTTGTGGAAACTCAAGATGGAGGATCTATTGGTGGATAAAGATTAGTAGATACTAGTAGAACCAGGTATTAAACCAACGAGAGTGTCCGATGAAGAATGGAAGAAGTTGGATCGGAAGGCAAAGAGCACAATGCGATTATGTGTCTTAGATTCAGTATTGTTGAATGTGTCAGGGGAAGCTACGGTGAAGGCTTTGTGGGAAAGGTTAGGGACTTTGTACCAATCTAAGTCTCTGGTGAATAAACTGTTCATATGGAAAAATATGTATAACCTAAGGCTGAAATATGGAGACTCGGTGACAGAGCATATGAACGCATTAATATTGTGGTAAGCTATTTATTATCCATTGATATTAAAATTTCATATGAAGATAAGTGCATTAGTTTGTTGTGTTCTCTAGCAGATTTGTGGGATAGTCTGGTTATTGCAATAGGTAGCAATGCAACTGCCTTGCAGTTCGATGAAATAGTCTCATACTTTCTGACAAAGGAGATGAGATGTAAAAATATGGAGAGCCAGAATGGTGATGCCTTGTGTGTATGAGGACATTCAAAGAACAGAAACATAAATAAGTCCTCGAGTGGGAGAACTAAATCTCTAGGAAAACTTGTAAAGGTTCGCTGGAAATGTGGAAAGGAAGGGCACTACAAAAGGGAATGTAAATCTAAAGCTCTTGACAAAGGAAAGGGATCTAATGATGCTCCTTCTGCAGAGGCGAAAACCACCTCAGATGAAGGTGGGGATGTAAACACATGTAGATCATGAGGTTGTTGAAAATAACAACAAGAAATGCTAAAAATAACATTGCTAAAGATAACATTTCAGGATATTCCAATTTTAATTTGTCCTTGAATTAAAATTTGAATTTAGTCTCACCAGCTATTTGAAAAATAATTAATTAACTCATCTTGAGTTAATTAGTTGGAGAAATTCAAACATGAAGTCTTTGTGAAGTCATGCAACAATTATCCCTTTGATTGAGGAAGTTATCCTTTAATTAAGGAGATAAGGATGAGTTGTATTTGAGTTGTAATTAGTTAGCTCAGTTAACTGAGTTAAGTCCAGTTAAATTAGTTACAAATAGTTTGTGGAACTAATTGTGAGTTCAATCAGTTAATGCATGCATGCATGAAACTAGTGTACTCCAGATAACTGAATATTCTCTCATAAATAACTCATGCATGTCAGTTCAGACAAAGACCTTGTTGAGATTAAGGGCAAGGACAATGTACTATCAGTTGCAAGAATTTTCCTATAAGAAAATCTCTTGCATGCAGAAGGAATTCATTCCTTGAGGATTGCGCAGTTTTACAGTGTGTGAGAGCAATGCAAGAGATCAGTGTCACACATGGTTACAACTGGAGCACTAGGAAAAACTGCGCAAGGAAATAGGAGGCTTTGAGGACAGAGGAGAAGGCATATGTGTTGTCTATTTTGTCTATGAGCAACAATAAGGGATTTTACGGAGAGATGGATAGCTTGTGAACTAAAGCTTTGTGTAATCCTGAGATATTTCCACTTGTATGATAATACAGATAGCGATTTTTTTAGCTGAGGCTTTCCCCAGAGTATTCTTCTGTGTTTCATGTGTGATTGATTCTTCTTCTCTGTTATATGTGTTTTGTTTGATCTTGCTCAAAATCGATTAAGCTTTCGCAAGTTTGATTTTAGAAGTAGATGAAGTATTTTGCTTTAGTACATTGCATAATCAGATTAATCTACAGTGAGAATTTCTACATGGTATCAGAGAAAAGGTGATCAAAGCTATGAACAACATACTGAGAAGGGAAAAGTTCGAAGTTTTAAGTTCTTGATTGCAAGTACAAAATCAATTTCTTATCACATCTCAAAGTTCATCAATGGCATTCAATGGATTGAGACTCAAGTATGCCCTGGATGGAAGCTCAAATTACATAGCATGGAAGGATCACATGGAAGCGGTATTAGAAGACAATGGTTTGAAGGATTTCATTGATTAGGAAATTCCCAAGCCAGCCGCAGCTAATGTACAAGAATTGGCTGAAAGGAAGAAGTGTGTGGTGAAAGTGAGGAGGATTATTCTGGAGGGAGTTCGAGACCATATTGTCTCGAGTCTCCATGGGAAGGAGACTCTGTTTTTAATGTGGAAGACATTGAAGGACCTATATCAGAACAACAACGACCAGAGGAAGCTGGCGCTCAAGGACAAGCTTTGGAAAATCGAGTGTGAAAAGGGCGACACTATTTCTATATATCTGAACAAGCTCACCACCTGCAGAGATGAGCTTGGTAGTGTAGGAATAACGACAACCGATGATGATATGGTGAGCCTTGCTCTCCTTGGTCTTCCAAAGAGATGGAATAGCTACCAGGACTCAGTGGATGGAAGAGAGAAACTGCCAAATTGGGAACGATTGTGGTCATATCTGATGCAGGAGGAGATCAGGAGGAGCTCTAGAGATGGTTCTTCATCTAAACATGATGATGAAGAAAATCTAGCCTTAGCCAGTAAGGAAAGGAAAGGGAAAGGGAAGGTTTCCCATTCCAAATTGAGTTCTTCTCATGGTGGGAAAATGATTGACAAATCTAAAGTGAGACGCTTTAATTTTCATGAGGTGGGCCATTATGCAACTAATTGCCCTTGAAGAAATCCAAGAAGGGATCCTCGAACGGATTAGAAGGTGAGGCACTGGCCTCTCAGTTCGAATTGGATTTTACTCTCATCACATGAATGGTTTCATCGATGGTGGGTTTTGTTTGGTATCTGGACAGTGGAGCCTCATTCCACATGACCTACGATAAGAGTTTATTTAGTACCTTAGAGGCAAAAGACCTCAGGATGCACATAGAGATGGGCGATGATGGAAAGTACCGTGTTTCAGGTGAAGGTATGGTTGCTTTTCAGAGGGAGCATGGAGCTCCTCTCACCCTGACTGCTGTAAAGTATGTGCCTGGATGGAAGAAAAACTTGGTATCGGTCGTGATGTTAGAAGACAAAGGCTATGGTGTAGTCTTCAATAAAGGAAAGGTGTTCTTGAGACACATAGCCATGGGTCAGACCAAGAGGATCGGGATTCGAGTGAAGAATATCTACAAGCTGGAGGTAGATGACTATGTTGCATTGAGTTCAAAAGTAGAATTGGTGCAAGCCAAGATATTGGCGAGTTATGGCATAGGTGGTTGGGCCACTTGCATCATGTGGCATTAAAGATAATGCAACAAATTTCTACCGGACTTCAGAAAGGTAACTTGAGCAAGTAGACACATGCAAAGGTTGTACCTTGGGAAAGTATGCCAAGTCTTCATTTCATGATTGAGACAGTCGAGCTGAAGCAATCTTGGAGCGAGTTCATATAGATGTGTGTGGACCATTCTCGACAACCTCCACTGCGAAACAAAGGTATTATGTGATTTTCATTGATGATTTTTCTCGTAAATGCTGCATCTATTTCATGCAAAAGAAGGATCAAAGCTTCTCAAAGTTTTGTGAGTTCAAAGCTTTGGTTGAGAAAGAATCAAGAAAGAAGATCAGGGCCTTAAGAAGAGAAAATGGTGAAGAGTATGTCTCTCAAGAGTTTAAGGACTTCTGTGCTGCATAAGGAATTAAACGGGAATTAACGACACCTCATAACCCACAACAAAATGGGGTGGATGAGAGGAAGAACAAAACGATTGTGGGGGCAGCTCTGGTGATGCTGCATGACAAAGGCCTACCACTTCACTTGTGGGTTGAGGCATGCAACACAACGATCTATTTGAAAAATAGAAGCCTGCATCGCATACTTAGGATGAAGACACCAGAAGAAGCTTTCTCCGAGAAGAGACCAGATGTGGGTCACTTCAGGATCTTTGGCTCATCGGTATATTTCCATGTGACCAAGGATGCCCGGAAGAAACTTGAGTCGACAACAGAGATGGGGATACTTGTGGGGTACACTGATACACCCCACAACTATCGGGTGTATTTGCCTACCATTTGGAGGATAGTGGTTTGTAGAGATCTTAAGTTTGATGAGTAGAAGGCCATGCGAGTTTCCCTTGAGAGGGAGCTCCAACTATAGGCTGTGGAGGAACTTTTGGTTCCTAAGGAAGAGGAGCCTTAGACTGATGCGAAGCAGCCACATGCAGAGGTTCCAGGAATGGAGACATCCACTCAAGCAGAGTCTTCCAGAGATGGGTAGAAGGCACGAGAGAAGCTGACAGAATGTGGGAGAACCATCTTCTCAATCCAGACAGAGGAGGTCACCGGATAGGTACATTGGATACATGTCCCTTGTTGGAGAATGTGTTGAGACCGAGCCATCTTCCTTTGAGGAAGTAGTGCAACAGCCGATTTGGGTTGATGCTATGGTGGGGGAGTATGACTCCATAGTTTGGAAGAGTGTTTTGGATGTGGTTCCAAGGCCGGAGAACAAGTCAGTTGTGAGTTCCCGTTGGCTTTACAAGGTAAATAAATTTGCTGACGGTAGTGTGGAGAAACATAAGGCAAGGTTTGTTGCCCGTGGTTTCTCACAGGTTGAGGGGATCGACTATGATGAGACTTTTTCTCCTGTAGCAAGGTAATAATCTATTAGATCGATGTTGGCTCTATCAGCACAGATGGGTTGGAAGATCCATCAGATGGATGTGAAGACTGCATTCCTCAATGGAAAGATTGAGGAAGAGGTGTACATAGAGCAGCTGGAAGGTTTTGAGACCTTCAATCGTGAGTTGCATGTGTGTTAACTCAAGAGAGCTTTGTACAGGCTAAAGCAAGCACCTCATGCTTGGTACACCAAGATCGATAACTACTTCACTGGGTTGGGCTTCACAAAGAGTGAAGCAGATGCGAAATTGTACCACATCATGGTGGAAGGTAAGCAGTTGATCATTGTTCTTTATGTTGATAATCTGATATTGATACGTGATGATCTGATATTGATACGTGATGATTAGTTGATCATGTCTTGCAAGGAGGACCTTGCAAGAGAGTTCAAGATGAAAGACATGGGTCTCATGCACTACTTTCTAGGCATGGAAGTGTGGCAAAAGGATGGGGAAGTGTTTATGTCTCAAGGAAAGTATGCCAATGAGATACTCAGGAGATTCCACATGGAGAAGTAAAAGCCCATGCGCACTCCTCTAGCAGGTAAATGGAGGAAGGAGGATGCTACTTCAGGAGAAGTAGTAGAAGCTACTATGTATCAGAAGCTTATGGGTTCACTGATGTACTTAGTGAACACACGAACATATTTGTTCTATGCAGTGAACCAGCTGAGTCAAGCTATGGTTCAACCTACCAAGCTGTTTTGGAAGGCAGCTAAGCATGTTTTGAGATACCTTAGAGGCACATCTCAATATGGATTATGGTACAGACGGTCAGAGGGAGTGAAGCTATAGGGCTTCATAGATGCAGATTGGGCTGGGAGTCCATCAAATTGGAAGAGCACATTAGGAGGAATTTTCAACCTTGGTTCAGTTGCAGTTTCTTGGTACAGTAGGAAACAGAGGTTAGTTGCACTCAGCTCAGTAGAGGCTGAATACATGGCTGCAAGTCAGGAAACATGTGAGGCCATTTGGATGCGGAAAATTCTACTTGGTTTGTTTGATCAGAGGATGGATCCAAATGTGATCTATTGTGATAATCAGAGTTGTATCAAACTCTCTGAGAATCTAGTATTTCATGACAGGTCCAAGAACATTGATATTCGGTATAATTATCTCAGAGACTATGTGGCGAGGAGGATCATGTTGTTGCAGTATGTTTCAACTGAGGAGTAAGATGTTGACATTTTGACTAAGGCATTGTCAAAGTGTAAATTTGAGTTCCATAGAGATAGGATCGGGGTGGTAGATAATCCCTTTCTTATTGAGAGAGAGTGTTGAAAATAGCAACAAGAAATGCTAAAAATAGAAATGCTAAAAATAACATTGCTAAAGATAGTATTTCAGGATATTCCAATTTTAATTTGTCCTTGAATTAAATTTGAGAATTAAAATTTGAATTTAGTCTCACCAGCTGTTTGAAAAATAATTAATTAATTCATCTTGAGTTAATTAGTTGGAGAAATTCAAACATGAAGTCTTTGTGAAGTCATGCAATAGTTATCCCGTTGATTGAGGAAGTTATCCCTTAATTAAGGAGATAAGGATGAGTTGTAATTATTTAGCTCAGTTAACTGAGTTAAGTCCAGTTAGATTAGTTCCAAATAGTTTGTGGAACTAATTGTGAGTTCACTCAGTTAATGCATGCATGCATGAAACTAGTGTACTCTAGATAACTGAATATTCTCTCATAAATAACTCATGCATGTCAGTTTAGACAAAGGCCCAGTTGAGATTAAAGGCAGGGACAATGTACTATCAGTTGCAAGAATTTTCCTTTAAGAAAATCTCTTGCATGCAGAAGGAATTCATTCCTTGAGGATTGCGCAATTTTATAGTGTGTGAGAGTAGTGCGTGAGATCAGTGTCACACAAGGTTACAGCTGGAGCACCCAGGAAAAACTGCGCAAAGAAATAGGAGGCTTGGAGGATAGAGGAGAAGGCATATGTGTTATCTATTACGTCTATGAGCAACAGTGAGGGATTGTACTGAGAGCTGGATAGCTTGAGAGCTAAAGCTTTTTGTAATCCTGAGATATTTCCACTTGTATGACAATACATATAGCGGGGTTTTTAGTTGAGGCTTTCCCCAGAGTATTCTTCTGTGTTTCATGTGTGATTGATTCTTCTTCTCTGTTATATGTGTTTTGTTTGATCTTGCTCAAAATCGATTAAGCTTCCGCACGTTTGATCGTAGAACTAGATTAAGTATTTTTCTTTAGTACATTGCATAATCAGATTAATCTACACTAGGAATTTATACAAAGGCATGGTTGATTGACTCAGGTGCATCCTTTCACTTCACTCCCCATAGAGAGTGGTTCTGCGAGTATGAGAAATATGATGATGGTGATGTCTTCTTGGGGGATGACAGGAAGGCTAGAATCATTGGTCACGGAAAAGTTAAGATGAAGTTGCAAGGTGGAAGGATTAGAACACTTCCGAGTGTTCCGCATATTCCTGCATTAGCCAGAAATCTGATTTCTGTAAGCAAGTTGGATGATGCAGGTGTAAAAACAGTGTTCGAGATGATACTTGCCAAGGCAATACTGCAGAGGTTTGATATGTAGGATAGTAAACTGGTGAAGGTTCCTAATCTTGTAGGTGTAAATTTATCTGCTGAACAATGTCCCAAGACACAAGAAGAGGAAGAGGACATATCTTGTGTTCCATATGCAAGTGCAGTCGGTAGCCTGATGTATGCGATGGTTTGTACTAGACCAGACATTGCACATGCAGTGGGAGTATTGAGCAGGTTTATGTCAAAACCAAGGAAGGAGAATTGGACAACAGTGAAGCGGGTTTTCAAGTATTTACATGGCACTAGTGATTATGGTTTGTGCCACCAAGGAAGACCAGGATTGGACAGAGTTTTGGATATCTATGGCTTTTTTGTTGCAAACTGGGCTGGAGATCTGGATTAGAGAAGATATACAAGTGGGTATGTGTTTAACCTATTTGGAGGTGTAGTTAGTTGGATGAGTAAGAAACAATCTGTAGTGGCACTATCAACTACAGACACAGAATACATGGCAGCCACTCATGCAAGCAAGGAAGTAGTTTGGTTGCAGAGATTGTGTTCAAGTATGGGGTTAGTACAAGGAGCTATAAGGATAGACTGTCAGCCAAAGTTTAATTTTCTTGGTAAATAGCCCTGCTTACCATTCAAAGATAAAGCACATTGATGTTCAATATCACTTTGTGAGGGATATGATAGAAGACAAAAAGGTGTTGCTGGTAAAGGTGGACACTTTGAAGAATACTGTAGATGCATTGAAAAATCTGTGAGCTCTGAGAAGTTCTCTTGGTGTAGAGAAACTATGGGCGTTGCAGGGTTGGATAAATAACTAAGCTCTCCCGTGGCACCTTGTGGAAAGAAAACAACAAGTGGGAGATTGTTGGGTTGTGTTATATTCTTTCCATGACTAGCGAACCTACATATGGTTTTGTGTATGGTTTTCGCACATGGTTTTGGGCACGATGGTTGTTAGTCCATGGTATCTTGTAGATATGGTCAAGGGAACTACGGTTATGTTCTAATCCAGGGTTAGTGGATTGGGGTTTATGGATGTTTCAACATGTATATATATGTATTGTAACATTGAAAGAGACATAATGAAAAATCAATCTGGTAGTCCTAGTTTTGGGATCCAGGGGAAAATCTCTGTGTATATTTGTTTTATGCGTTATGCTCTTACCTTTGTTTATTTTTCTATTGTTATAATTCATATGCATGTAATTTATGTACGGGGTTAAAACCTATACCTCCATTAGTTGGAACTAGTTTAACTGACTTTAACTCAGTCATACGGAATTAAGTAATTACAACTCAAAATAAACTCAACCAGTTCTCCTAAGTTTAGGAGACACTCTACATGAATATAGTTAGAACCTCAACTCAAATTAACTGATCCAATTAAGTCAAATCAACTTAGTTAACAATTACAAGTTGTCATGAGATGTGGAATTACAATTTTATTCCCAATTTAACTCAAGGACAAATTAAATTAGGATTTTTCTTGATATTAGTTTTAACATTTCTTGTTTTTATTTTCAATACTCCCTCTCAACAAGAAATGGATTCACATCTATCCCAATCCAATACCTTTGGAATTTTATGCATGCAACTCTTGCCACTGTTGTTGTTGCTACTGCAACATCTACAACTAAAACAAAATCTAAAAATAAATTGAATCAATTGTATCTGCAACTGTCTACTAGGAAAATTGTGCTACTACTGACTCTACTACTGTGCCTCTTGCTCTCTTTTCAACATTGATCTTCACTCCTCAATATCTGACCAACACTGACCCTCCTACTACTGAATATTGTGGGCCCTAGTAGCAAGGTAATGATCCATGAGAGATAAAACACCTCAATGGATCCTGCCCAAATTTATGCACTCTTGGGGCTATTGCTTCACATCGCTCCACCTCACACTGGAGGTATGGTTCCATGAGCTCCCTATGCTCATTTGGATTGAAATTTCCCCCTACTAGAGGTCTCTTCTTGAGTGGATGTCCCTACTAGGTCTCCTCTTTGCTTCTCCAATTGTGGCTCCTCCACAACTTGCTGACGCTGATTCTCAGGCTGCATGTTGAGGGGTAATTCATGCTCCCTATAAACCACCAAGTCTCTAACCTTTTCCTTGATCCTCAAGGCTTTTCATGTATGAGATAAATCTTATCAACTAATATTGTTGCTACTACTAGTTTGTTGTTTCTTCCACATTGCTACTACAACTATTGCAATAATGAATCTGATCTGCCCAGATCCTGAAGTACTAGCTTCCGTAGGGATGTTGGACTTCCTTTGAGTCTTGATCTCCTTATGGGAAAACTCTTTGCTCCTCAATCTACCAATGTAAATGATCACAACTCCTTTTTGTGTCACTAAACATTGGCTCAGTGATCTGCCCACTAGCAACCTTCTAGCTCCATTAAGAAGTCTGCACATAGGGTCTTCTGGATCTGCCTTGCACTAGAGCTCCATCAATATGTAATTTGAAATTATTCTCTTCTAGCATGATTTTAGCTCTGATACCATGTAGACATTTCTACAAATCTAGCTGTGATACCATGTAGAAATTCCTTGTAGATTCAAACTGTTAATTATAATTTACTAAAACAATAAACTTGAATCTAATTTACTCATCAATGGAAACAAGTAAACGATCATGAAATCATGAAGCATATAAGAGAAAGAATTCAATCACACATAACACAATGATTTCCTAGGGAAAGCCACAAGTAAAAACCCTGCTATCTATATATTGCATTAGTCAAAGAATATGGATGAATACAACATGCTCTACTCAACCTTGAGCTCAACCTGCACAAGTATTTTCTATCCTCTGCCTACCTGACTGCCTTTGGCCAATACTTAGCCAAATTCCTAGCCTTCCAAGCTCCTAATTACTTGCGTTGTTCCCTTGGGAATTAACCTCTATTTAATGTGGAAATTCCTAAATTATGAATTGCACAATCATCACAGGCCTTCCTCTAATTGAATGCACCATCGGTTTAATTTAGATGATTTTACAATTGATAGTACACTATCCTTGAACTGCAATCTCAATTGGGTCTTTCTATGATTTGACATGCATGAGTTAATTATGAGTGAATATTCAATTTACTAATCAGTGTTGGTTACATCCCATTGCTGCAGGTTATACCCCACTACTGTCGGTTACACCCCACTACAATAAGTCACACCCCACTACAGTAAGTCACACCCCACTACAATAAGTTACACCCCACTACTGGACCTCCCACTAATTACTCCATCTGTTGGGACTAGTTTAACTGACTTTAACTCAATTAGACTGAATTAAATAATTACAACTCAAAATAAACTCAACTAGTGCTCCTAAGTGTAGGAGACACTCTACATGACTCTAGTTAGACCCTCAACTCAAATTAACTGAACCAACTAAGTCAAATAAACTTAGTTAACTATTACAAGTTATCATGAGATGTGGAATTACAATTTTATTCCCAATTTAATTCAAGGACAAATTAAATTAGGATTTTTCTTGATGCTATTTTTAACATTTCTTGCTGCTATTTTCAACACTTTCTTTAGGAATGTTGTTACATGTGCTGCTATTTTACCATAATTCTTAAAAAAATTGCAATGATACCATGTCATCCTAAGAAATCCTGAAAGATACTTTAAGGTTGTGGGGATTTTACATTCTTTTATGGCTTTAATTTTTTTAGGCTCTACCTTAACACCCTCATGAGATACAATATGACCCAAATATTCCACTCCCTGTACCCCAAAGAAACATTTGGAGGGTTTTGCATACAATCGTTTCTCCTCTAATAGTTTGAGCACCTTGTCAACATGTTGAACATGATATTTCCAAGACTTGCTGAAGATTAGAATATCATCAAAAAATACTGCACAAATTTTCTAAGGAAGGGTTTGAAAATGGAATTCATCAAAACTTGAAATGTGGAAGGTGCATTAGTAAGACCAAAAGGCATGTCCAAAAAATTATGATGACCTTAATGAGTTATGAATACTGTTTTTAGAATGTCTTCTGTCTTCATTCTAATTTGATGATATCATGAACAAAGATCCAACTTGGTGAAGTAAATTGCTCCATGTAGTTCATCTAAAAATTCATCAATGACAGGAATGGGAAATTTATCTTTAATAGTGAACTTGTTGAGATCTCTATAATGCTGACACATTTGCTATTGTCCATCCTTCTTGTGCACCAATACTATTGGAGAAGAGAAAGAACTTTGGCTAGGTTGAATTATACTTGCCTCTAGAATTTCTGCAACCACATGTTCAATTTCACTCTTTTGGGCATATGGATATCTGTAAGTTTTGATGTTTGGAGGAACACTTCCTGGAATCAAGTTAATAGCATGATCATGATCATGAATATGTGGGATAACTTTGAGAGTCTCAAATACCTTGGAATTATTTTCAATCACTTTTTGGAGATCTTGAGAAATGGATGACTTAGATGTTTGAACATCTAGTGAGAATAATTTTTCAATTACCCCTTGTTGTTCTTTCTTCAAATTTTTTTTCATGCCATTAGAGTTGATTATCTTCGTAGGTTTCCTTGCGATACCCCTTTTTTAAATTTCCTTTTATTCCCTTAATTTTTTTAAGAAAAATTATTGAAAATTAAAAGTTATCATTCCTATAGATTGTAACCATTGGACTTCTAATAAAACATCAACACCACCCATTGGAATGTCAAGAATTGGATTATTCAATACATATTCTTAATCATTAGATTGATATTATGGCACTTCCCTAACAAATTTATAGTTATTCCATTTGCAACCATCACTTGAAACTTTGGTACCAGATATAGAAAGCAATTCAAATCCTTGGCTATATTAAAATGAATAAAATTATGGGTACTACCCAAATGAATCATTACTAATACTTTTTTATTCTTGATATATCCTTCTATATTGAGAGTTTATGGAGTGGTAATTCCCACCAATGTATTACAAGATATGGTCATACAAATTTCTTCTTTTTCAGCCGCTAGGGTTGGTTCCTGGTGTATATATTCTTCCTTTGATGTTTCTTGTTCCTTTTCTTCCTCCTCTTCACAATATGTGTAAAATCATTTTTTCTCAACACACTTATGACCACTAGTGTATTTTCTATCACAATTGTAACAAATTCTTTTTCTTTTTTCTTCTAGTTTTTGTGGTGTCAAATTTGTAGGTTATAGGAGGATAGGAGTGACAACACTTCCATATTTATAGTTGTTAGTGGTAGAACTCCTTGTTGCCATAATTTTACTTTCAACTTTTCCTACCACCCTGAATGCATTCTCTAATGAATTAGGTTCCCATCCGAACCTCATCTTGGATTTTATCCTTTAAAGTCCCTATGAAGACATCGATGAGATGATCCTCTCAAATATCGGTTACCTTGATGTTCAATCTTTGGAAGTTGTCAATGTGCTTTGCCATTGAAACCTTTTGTTTAAGATTTATCAATTGGCTAAAGGAGGTATTACTCTTTGTATCCTCATAATGTGCTGTCAATTCCTCTGTAAAAATTATCCAATTGATAAGTGATTTACAAGAACAAATCCATCGATACCACACAAATTGATTGGGTTCTAAATATAAAGATGTAATGCGTAATTTTGTGTGTATGTTGCACATCATGTAGATCAAATAATTGCTCCATCTGCAATATTCATGTTACAGGATCCTTTCGATCAAACTTCCTCATATCGATCTTTGGAATATGGTTGGTCTTCAACCCAAGGTTAGAGTCTCTAAAATCACAATTCACTTTCCTTTTTATCTCATCATGTGTTTCTTGGAATACCTTGTCACCATTAGGAAGCATTTCTTATAACAAATTTGTCAAGCCTTCCATTTATGCTTATAAACCATCCCTCAAAACTTCCATGTTCCTTTTTATTTTTTCTTCTAAACCAACTATCTTAGATTCCAATTTATTTTTGGTTGCTCTTTGTGATATCGAAACTTGTATCAATTGTTCTTGTAATTTTGATATATCATGTTGCATTTCTTCCTCTTCTTCATGCGTCATAGTAGATATTTTTGAGGGCTTAATTGGTGTAGCATTTTTTTTGGAGTCATTTTTGGAACTAATTAATGATATATATGCTTTAGTATTCCCTTTGAATCACTTCAAACTAATTTTTCGAACAAAAGGTATGCAAATTTACAAATACACAACGTTTAAGAGCTTTATTTTGAGCTTGTTGATATCGCTGACCTTGAATCTATTGTATCTCTATGCTTTTGGCTTCCCAATATCTGAAATTCCATCATAACATATTTCTCTATGTATTCTTTCTAACTCCACAAGTTAGATCGAGATTGGATTCTTGAAAAGTTATGCCAAATATCTCACAATGAACTGAGTATGGATTGGTTCAGTAGAGCGAACTTGTACAGTATACCACATGTCACTGTTCTAACTTTTGGCCATGAAACTAGTACCCAAAAAACTATAGTCCACGCAATTTCATTAACTTTTTAGAATTCAAAGTTGGTGTTCGAGAAGGAAATTATGATGATTTTCCCCAGGACACATGCTTGAGACTAATTTTTAAAATATACATAAATCATAACTTCCTTGGACCATATCTATGAAAATATAACATCTAAGGTCTAAATTGTAACCATATGTTCATCAATACTTCATCTCCATATGGTATAAATTTTACGGTTTCAAGCTTTTCTAAAAAAAACTATAGTGAAAATGCCACGATGACCCATTTAATGCAAAAAAACCCTAGAACCAAGAGTTATGATACAAAATGTTATGTATCCATATCAAAATAGCACAGAAACATAATAAAAATATATAAAATACTATATAATAAGCCACTTCAAGGGGGAAACCTCCCTTTACATCAGACAAATGATCAATTCTTGGATGATTCAAATGACAATACCTCCTTGGTATATATAGCAGTCTAAAGGGTCAAAATATAATTAGGGCTTACATAATAATAATAATGTAAGGACACAACAATAATAATAATGGTATTCTATGGGGAACAATAATAACAATATGGGGGCTACAATTGTATTATAGGGACCTAAAAAAATTGATCAGTACCTTAATTTATCTTAGGAAAACAAGGAAAATCAAATGCTTGAAGCAGAGGTTATTTAAAATAAAAAGGAACTTGACACAAATATAGCTGAAATAAACATGATCAAGGAATGGTAGAAGGAGAAAATGCAAGATGATAAAAGGAAAAATACTTTCATTAATGAAAATGATCAAGAAATTGCTCGATTAAAACTGAAGGAAAGATAAGTAGAAAGAAGAGAAGGTATATTGTCAATTATTGACTATGTGGGTGAAGTTCCATACAATGAAGGCAAAAGTTCCAAGCCCCCACAGAGAAATATTGAAGAGAAGCCTAAAAACAAAGTCATCATTATTTAAAGGTCAAAGCAAAGTGAAAGAAAAAAGAAGATTGAAAGTGTTACTGCTCGAAGGAGTTATGCTGATGTAATCAAGTACAAAGATCAACAAAGGATTGGACCTCCTCCAAGGAATAATGTATTCAAAATATCAACATCATTAAGGTTAGCCATATCATCCAATTACACTCTTATATTTCTTGGTTATTGTTATTCATCTACAAATTTTGGGCATAAGGCTAGGGATTGCAAAGCTTACAACATGGATTATTATCAAGGATATTATCAAAACCATAGAAGCAAGTTTGTAATAACATAAGAAGAATATCCAAATGGCTTCATTATCAGAAAGTATATTCCAGTGTCTCCATTATTCAAGTACCATAGTGAATGGTACAATTTCCATAACAATGGACAAATAACTCATAAATGTAGAAGCATGATGAGTTCTTTCATGAGTGGAAACACTAATATCAAGTACACAAAGGTTTGGAGAAGAAAAAAAGAAAGAAGAACTGGTGAATTAAGAAATCCCAAAGGTAACACTCATAGGATTCGTAAGATCATGGGACCATGAGGAATCTACAGGTACAAAGGAAGATGTTAAGGTTCAAACTAATCCTGTAGTAGAGCAGATTCATATATCATTCTAAATAATATAGCTTGGAGATTCTTAGTACTGTGAATGTTAAAGAGGGGGTGTTACACTGCAATTTGTCACCATGACTATCTGTAGTTAATATGGCTCCATCAATAGTCATATTATCCTCCTTGTCAAGCCTAATACCTCTGCTCTTCATGTCAAACTTCAAAAAAGAGAGAAAGTCACTAAAAAAACATGTTTATCTCTGGGTTCGCAGGTTCTCTCTACCTTGCTTGCGTGTACGCATCCCAAACTCATTGTACCTACGTACTTGTACGCTCTGTAAGCCAAAGG
>APFE031707918.1:49861-69833 GCA_000404065.3 Pinus taeda | reverse complement strand
CAATTAATGAAGGGACCACAGTTAGTTACAAATGGGCGGTAGTATTAAATAAAGGGTAAATGGGCGGTAGTATTAGATAGATAGTATTAATAAAACCCACGGTATTGACCAGTGGTATTGCATGTATGAGTCATATATAAAGGATAGAGACTCCCTGCGAGGAGTATCGTGTCTTGTTTTGTAATCGAGCTCTGCTCTATTGGAGGGTGCCCCCTCGAAGAGGCCTGTGAACATTTCTCTCTGAGTAATAAAATCATTGCTATTCTGTGTTCTGGGTATATTTTCTTCGCATATTCTATGTTCTGGGTATTTTTGTCGCATATTCTCTGTTCGGTATTGCTTTGCAGGTTAAGAAGCATAACAAAATTCTATTACTGCAACAACTGATTTATTTTACCTACTTATTTTCAATAAGTTATTTCCTTAATCCCTTCAGTAAATATTAAAATAAATTCTACTGCAGATATCACACCATTATATAGAAACAAATACATACACAAGAATCGAACACATCAACACAACTATTTTTGGACAATTGTTCCCAAAAAACCCAATGCGGGAAAACTGGTGCAACAAAGGAGGATTTTATTAATCAGCTTTTCTTGAGTACAACTAGGGTGCCAAACTGGCCCACCCAACAAAGATAAGCACTCAACAGTAATACCATAAAATTCTCTGGCGCTTCCCCTAGTCTGAGCATCACTCCAGCTAGCCTCTGCGTAGCTCCCAGACTCTCTGCTTCAGCAGTTTGCCTTACTTCGTCAACACTTGGCCTCTCTGCATCATCCACACAGGCCCTTTAGTCACTACAATCCAGACCTCTAGTTCGAATTTCTCGGCAAACCCCACTCCAGAAATCGAACTGACTTGTCTCCCTCTGGTGTATCTCCAACTGACCCTCAAGCCTTCTCTTATAATTTCCCTATTGATGAATCAACGACCAAGATTAAGTTCTTAATCAATGGCTAAGATTAAAATAGACTTGATTTTCGTCTCTTAGAAGTTTCTCATTTTTATCTTTATTAATACCCATTAATATTTTTATTTTCCTAAGTTTAGACTTAAGAACTCATTAAAAATATTAACTATTTTAATAACTCTTCATCCGGATGGAATTTTCCAAAATGATTTCTGGGTCTTGGAGATCTCATGTGCTTTAGCCTCCACCAATTTTCATGGTTAAAACACATCTAATGCTATTCCAAATCAACATTAACTTGTAAGTAGGCTTTGTTACAATACCATGGCTTATCAATACCGAAAAACATAACTTATTTCACAATCAAAATATTTATAACAATATAACAAGATTCTTAATCATGGATATTCACCCCCACTTTGCCATTGATATTATGAACTTGTAAATAAGATTTGTTACAATAGCATGGGCCAATACCATGGCTTATCAATACCACATGCCAAAAAATGATAACTTATTTCACAATCAAAATATTTTACAACAATATGATTCTTAACCATGGATATTCACCCTCACATTACCATGAATATTATTAACTTGTAAATAGGGTTTGTTACAATACCATTGGCCAATACCATGGATTATTAATACCACATCCCAAAAACCATAACTTATTTGACAATAAAAATAATTATTTTAATTTAATTTTATAATATTTTTTAATTGAAGCTAAAAGGATAAAGGTTATAATTAGTTTTGAGATATATATAAATCATCTATCCTCACGACTACTAAAAATATTTTCATAGAAATTAAATTAAGGTTTTAATAAAAAAGAAATGAGAATACTTTTATAGTTAAAGATGTGAAATTTATATAATACAAATAGTATTGGTAAGAACCAACATAGATCCATTTTAACTAAGGATCCAAGCGATGACAAAAAACAAACTGAAGGGAAGAGAGGGGGAGGGGGAGAGAGGTAGCGAGATTATGACAAAGTTGGAGGGTGGAGAGAGAAAAAGAGAATGTGTGTGTGTGTGATGGGGGGAGACAAAGTGGAGGTGGTGGGAGAGAGGAGGGGGTAGAGAGAGGCAGTAAAGAACAAAGACAGAGAGATAGAGGTGGAGAGAGAGGGAGTGACAAGGGAGAGATGTAGAGAGAGTGAGGGAGAGAGGAGAAGAGGGAAGAGAGATGGGGAGAGAACGACAATAGAGTGGGGGGAGATAGTGATAGAGTTGGAGGGAAGAGAAAGAGAGAGAGTGATGGGGGGGAGAGACAGGGGTAGAGATGGAGTTGGAGGGGGAGAGAGGGAGTGATAAGGGAGCGATGGAGAGAGGAGAGTGGGAGGGAAGAGAGAGAGAACGAGAAAAGGGGAAGAGAGAGAGAGAGAGAGTGTGTTTGGGGGGGTGAGATAGAGAGAGGGAACAAGAAAGAGATACAAATATAGATATTATATAGTATTATATAACCAACCTAAATCCATCTTAACTCAAATCTATCAAGCACCAAGAGTGACCAAATCTCTCGAGGTGCAATCCTTTCCTCAAGTTTTGCACTCAAAGAAGAGGTTTGCACCTCAAGAGATTGGATCCTTCTTGGCGCTTGATAGATCTGGGTTAAGATGGATCTAGGCTGGTTTTGTAGTAGGGTGTTGGCCAGTAAATTTTTGTGAAATTATTTATCCATAATATATACTCCTAAATCTCAAAAATTTATTTATTTTGTGCTACAAAGATTTAATTGGCAACTAAGAGCAAATATTTAAATTTTGTAAATACTGTGTATATTTGTGAATAAATCTAACTCTTGTTTTATTTCTTGTAGCATTCGGGATTTGGGGTTTCATTTTTATTTTTGTATATATTGGGGTTTTGGGGATTTTTCTTTTCATTTGTGCAGGTGATTTTGTCAAGCCATCAAAGGAAATCCAATTTTAATTGAAGAAACTAGCCCTAGGGCTAGGGTTTGAGGGGTTTCTCACCCCTAAGAGGAGTCATTCAACCCATTGGTCAAATTTGTTGACAAGAGAAGGAATAAATCAAGCCCTAGATGATTAGAATGGAAAAGTGCCCCTTGTATTGGTTATCTATGGTACTCATCCACCCATATTATTCATTGACCCATGGAATTTGCCCATGGTATCGTAAATGGCATCCGCCCGTGGTATTGTAAAATCCACCCATGGTATTCATTCACCCATGGAATTGACCCATGGTATTGTAAATGGCATCTGCCCGTCGTATTGTAAAATCCACCCATGGTATTCATTCACTCATGGAATTGACCCATGGTATTGTAACTAGAAAAATACTATAAGTAACAAGTCACATTTTGTAAACGGACAGATGGTCCGCCACAATGTAGCCTTTACAATTCAGAGACATGTAGCCGCACATCTCTTCTCAGAGATAAGCTACCATCGTCCTAACTGGTTTATTTCCACTTGGGTTTTAATAAAAAGTTTGTTTGTGGTTTTGTTTATTGGGCATTCTCCTATTTTTCTTCTGGTAATTTCAAATTTTCAGATCTTGGGGTCTTTCCCCCAAGATCCATTGCAAGTTTTCAGATCTTGGGGGTCTCTCCTCCCAAGATCCATTTCAATTTTTTAGATCTTGGGGGCCTCCTCCCAAGATCCGGATCACTAGAGGCATAGATCTAGCCCCCTAAGGCCCTACAAACTCAACACATAGCCAAGAAGAAGGGTTACAAGCCCTACAATGTAAATTTTTGTGGTTTTTGTGGTAAATTTATTATTTTCTAACCCTCCTTGTGTTTGTTGTAAGGGTTCAAATTTTTTTTAGGCCTCCTAGGCCTAGTCGAGGGCTCTCCAAGCCTTGACGAAAACCCTATACCCCTCATTAGTCATTACCCTTGAAATAACCTTATTCAACCTTGGTCCCTTGTGCCACAGGCCTATAGGTCTTTTCTTCCTTGACGACACCCTATTTGGTCCTTACCTTAGCCACTGTGGGCCTTCTAGGCCTTGTTCCCTTGTTCCACAGGCCTATACAAGCCTTAATCCCTCTCAACAACCCCTCTCCTTTGTCCTTTGGTGTGTCGCAAGCCTATAAGGCCTTGATCCCTTGGGCCGCAACCCTTTTCTCCCTACTGTGAACCCTTTTGGGATTTATCACCCTTGTGGCAGCCTCTAGGAGGCTTCTCTTGGAGTGTCGTAGGTCCTAAGGGCCTCTCCCTTCCTTACCGCAGACCTTCAAGGCCTTTTCCCTCTAAGTCATGGCCTGATTAGCCCTCCGAGCCTCATCGTTTCCCTCTTTTAGCCCTCATTCAGTCATAAATTGGTCATCACTTGGGTTTGCATTGGTATTTTTGCACTAACTCTTTGTTTGCAGCTCTTCCAAATTCTTTTGGAGTTAATGTTTGTGGTTGCAGGTGGACATGCTTATTGGAAAAGTCCTAGAAGCCTAACTAGTCACCAACAAGGCTATTAGGCCTAGTGGTTTGCCTCCTTAACCCTCTTGTTCTCATCATTGTTTCATTACAACCTTATGATACATCATGACACTGGCATAAAAAACAATTAACAATAATCTTGTCTCATTGGGAAACCATTTGCATTGCTAGGCATTCACTCTTAGCATCGTTTGCATTTTTGGTAGTGGTCTTTTAGTTGGAAAAATTGTTTTTCTTGCTAATGTGATCATTGGTCTCTTGCATTCATCTATTGCATTTTGGCATTCATAAGTAGTTCGCTTTTAGCAATCTCACTTCATTAATAATGTATGTGTGCTCTCAATAAAATGATAAGTGCTCTAAAAGATAATTGACATACTTGGACTGAATTGGTATTCTTGGCATAATATAGGCTTGTTGTTGTCAAGTTTGGTCTTTCTCCTTTAATCTCATTAGCATCAATTAAAGAGTAATATTTTGAGGAGTTCTAATTATAACTAGTGAATATTTTTCTCTCTTTCCTTCATGGACATTGAAAAGCACGAGTGCATTGTGTTGAGGATTGCTAGCATTTCTTGTGACATTGTTTTTTTTAAAAGGAATACTAATACTTGTGTTTGTCATCACTGTCATTCCCTAAAGAAATTGGCTAGTGGATAAGTGATTACATTGCTATTGTAATAATTAGCATTTCTTGTGAGTTTACTTTTGTAACAAGTGCACTAACCTATTGTTTTGCAAGTGAGAATTACATCTAAGAATCATAATCTTGTAACATTGATGTTAACTCACTCTTAAAGAACTTGATTGATCACCATATTTTGATTGGAGTAATGTTGAGGTCATCTAAGTGATCTCAAGAATTGCTAATTGTGTTGATATCTTATTGAATGATTGGCATTGTCTATTTGGCACATTAAACATTATTAAGAGGACATTGGACTTGTGCACTTTATGTTTATTGTAATTTGATCAAGTAATCGTCCATTGTGAGATTTCTAATCTTGAATTTCTTTACACTCTCTATTTGTCATTGGATAGTCTATTCAAGGAGTTCATTTAGCACCGCTCTTGGTGAAGATTGTCTTTGTGATTGTTAAGTACTTTCCTTTACCGCTCTAAATCAAATATTATTTGTCTCAAAGTACTTAAATCATTTAACAATGTCACTTAAGACTATCACTTATTTTGCACTTGCATTCTAAGATTAATAATGCTTTAATTAATTTACCTCCAAGCATACGCTTGGTTGAAAAACGATAGGACCACCTTTCTCACCTAGCTTGCGAAGTTTAGACCCTCACTTGTGGTTAACATGGTGACCTTGCAGTCATCAAAGCCACAGTGTCTGCAACATCGGAGGCATTTAGGTGGTTAGAACTCTAGGGGAGGTATCGTTAATATAGTCATTGCTATTTGCCCCTGGGTTTCTCTCCACAACCTACACTTGAGACTAACTTCAAAACAACTGAGAGAAAAGACTCACTCAAATAAACATCAAATCTAAAATTAACCAAGAGTTTGCATTTCACTTAGTTCTAGGTGTCACATCTCATATAGGATAGTATGCATCCTAAGTAGGAACTGTTCATTCGGTAATTAATTTATATTGTACAATTGATTTGACTCCATAAGGCACTAGTCTCTCAAATAATCTAATTAAATTGTGTTAATAATTAAACTTGTTAATCATCATTAACCAAGTTGCTAAGTCATTTAGTTGTAATTCCCGAACTTGTTGGTTCTCGACGAGTCTTTCATCCTCACATTTCATTGGGTATACCCCCATAACTTGTTGTAGGGAGACAACTAGAACGGAGAGGGTGGGGATCAAAGTGACCACCCCTGCCCTGAGTTGTCGCATTTACCTGTATGATTTGGGCAACAACAGGTCCCTTTGAGATTACTCAAAAAGGTGGAAATAATGCTTATAGGCTCAGTGTACCCCATACATATACAGTTACTCAATGGTGAATGTAGAAAATCTGAAACTCTATGAGCCCTCCATGCTGGATCAGGAAAAGGAACATGTACTACCTTCTATAGAGGATTTAGCACTAGATTTTTAGGTAGAGTTGACGGAGGATACAATTTTGCTAAAGAGGTCCATAACTACAAGACAAGGACATCATGACTTTTTGCAGATTGGATTGAAAGGACAACATCCAAGCAAAGACTAAATGGTACTCCATGGAAATGATAGAGGAAAAGTTTCCTCACGTCTTTTAGTAAAAGATTTTGGGGAACCAAAGCCTCCAAAAATGGGGAGTTATGATTTGGATAGGGTCATTATATTATTTATCATTCATTTTAGTGCTTTCATAATGGAAAAATGGGATAAATCAACGCATAAGACCATTTTTGTTGGCAGGTCCCACTGTAGTAAATTGAGGTTAGTGTGAGGTATTTAATAAAATTTCTTGGGATATATTGTAACTCTTGACATAATTCCCAAGCTATAGAGGAATCAGTTCCAAGGACATTGAAACTTTATAAATTAAAAATTTTATTGACTAGAAAAAAATTGGGTTTGTTTGTCCTTGCTATAAAGATTTCTCTTTCAACCATTCATCAAGGGTAGATCATCAACAACTTGCAGCGTCATACCTTAATAAGAAATGTAAGAAGATTAAAAGAACAAATAGAGTTCAGCTATGTGAACATTTTAAAGAATGAATTCACATAGCCCCCTCTCTGTGACGAAGATGTCCTGAGTAATTAAGGCTTCAAGGATCACGAATATTATGTCCTTAATGTCAAAATTTATATTGCATCGTTATAATTAAAACTTCGGAAAGTGTTCAAAACAAATTGTTTTTACGCCAGTTTCTTCATCTTAAATTAACCAAGCAGATTCCATTATTAGGAATGGCTTGTATGTTTTTATGATTACGCTGATTTAATTCAAACACCATAAAAATATAAGAAGAAAACGATTGTGGAAAGTAGGAAAATCACATCAGAAAAGAAAAACTTGCTACAAGTTGCTGAAGCTGAAGCTGGAATCTTTAAGAAATAATTTCCAGGGTTTTTGTTATTTTTATTTTTTAACCACTTGGTGAATCGGTAACTGCCAGGCCTAATCTATGGGAGCCCCAGGATCAAACCTCATAGCTGTTACTATAACACAAATAGCATAACCAACCACCTGCAAGTCAAATCACTGCTCAGAGGTGGGTCCCTTGTCCCACAGACAAGAGGGTCTCATACACCAATTTGGTGTGTGGCTTGGCGGTGACCTTAAAATTGGGTAATAATTATATTTTCTTTAACAGAACAAATTAACAAATTTCTCTCCGTCTTTTCCCAATTTCTCTTTTTTTATCTCTACTGGAAACATAACTTCCAGCATCCAGTTGAATAACTGAAATGTTTTTAAAATTAAGTATCCTTTCTTTAAACAAAATTAATGTTATATAATAATATAATATTAAACTTTGTAAATTATAAATAATCAAAAATATATATATATATATATTTTAAAACCACTTTGATTGAAACTAGTGGATTGCGGATCCCCCTGGCTGGTTTTAGGTTTTGGGGTAGGGGGCCCCGCAATGAATCTCGTCCGTTAATCTCTTGGTCGGATCCTATCCAATTAATTAATTTATTTTTATCCCCTGTTGCAGAGTAGTTTGTTTTTGGCTGGTAGCTTGTAGGCTTTGGATGTGTACTGGATTTGGACGATTTCTTTGCATTTCATGGTTTTGGGATTTCAGAACTTCTGAAAAACTACCGTTATCACGGTTTCTATGTCAGCAAGGGGCTCCTTGATTACCATTGCTCGATTTACTTTTTGTTGTGTTGTCATACACCCTTGTTTCAATCTTGCTCAGATATAATTGAAATTCACTCATGTTTGTGAGGGGCTTGATTATTTATTTGCTTGAAGAGGTTGCATGCAAAATATTTTCAGCAATTCTTAAGTTAGTCCAAGCTCAACCTGTTGATCTCCAAACCGTCAACATTTGCGAATTTTAAAAAATCCTTGAAAATAATGTTGTGTAAGCTCGGGTTTTATTTTAATCCAACATTTATATGCTTCATTATCATTTGTTTATTTTAGTCACAGTTAGCTTTTGTTTTCTTTATTTTTTCCATTCATTATTAATCTATTATTGTTGATTTGTTTGAGTAGTGTCGGCTCCGAGGAAGGCTTGATTCAAATGGTTGCGTCGCTGCTTATTTGGAAGAAAGATTGAATATGGGATTCAATTTTGTTCTTTCTGCAGAAGTGAGCTAGAGATTCATCATCACCACTTAAATTGTCTTTCTTTTGCTGCCAAGTTTCAAACTCTCTCTTTTTCTGCAATTTTTCAATTTGCTTACATTGAATATGTCAATGCAGATCGATCATTGGAAGAAGGATTACAAGTTTGGATTTGGGATGACTGTTGGAGAGTTGTAGTCTTTGTCTGCATGCCAATTTTAATTATTGGCTTATGACTGACAGTTTTCTCCAAAATTCTTATTGCTAGGTTATTTTCATTGGCAGGTCATTGAATAACAACTATCTTTTGGTGTTTATGAACATCAGCTATGCCCAATGAAATGCATGAGCTGTATCTGCTCTTTGTTTGTCTGCAGGGTGCTTGTTGGAGCTCTTTGTAGACTTATTACGATTATTTTTGGAGTGCGGCCATTTTTTATATAAAAAACAAAAATGAGTTTTCAACTTATGTATCAAAGAGATCCTAGTCATATAGGCCTTCTACATCAATACAAGTGGGTGGTTTTTGAATGTTTCATGTACTGTACTTGGAAGATCTGCAGCATATTTGATATTGATAAATATGCTGGACCTTCAGCAACAAGGAGAAAATGTCTCTCTTTGGTAGTGCAAAGCCTGCAATTTGACAATTAGTTGCCTTTTCTTCATTCTAGGGATTAATAAAATATCCATTTCATTGGTACATTCAAATAAGAATAAAAGCAACAAAGTAATTGATAAACCCTAATTGTATAACAAATTTGTAGTCAATTTCCTTTTAAATCTTTGCAAGCATGATTTGTAAGTATAAGATTGGACATAAGCATCTCTTTTTTATAAACTATATTAAATTGAAAAGGTCTTACAGATGCTTCCTTTTAACCGTTGAATTAAGAAGAAAAGCAACATAGTAGCCAATTTCCTTAAATCTCTGCAACCAAGATTTGTAAGTATAAGATTGGACATAAGCATATGTATTTGTTAGAATGATACTATTTTGGACATGCCTCAGAGTTGCTTCATCATCCACAAACTACTAAAAAGACTAGATGTCATGTTTATTTTTGGGGGGATTTATACCTACTTTTCACTGACTTGGCAAATCACTAAGCCTTCCCTCCCTTCGGCCTCTCTCTACGCACACACATGCATAGCCATATAAAATTAAATGGTTATAAACGACAATAGACACCAATTCATGGTAAGCATCAAAACACTTACCTCATGATACATCACACATTACAAAAGTTTAAAAAATCTTAAAATTAACTAAGTTATAATTATATGTTAAATTATTATTATTATTATATTATTTTAAAAATTATATATATATATAATATATATATTTATGAAAAATCAAAAATTTTCTGTTAAGTCAAGATTACAATTTCTAGTTCCATTTCTCAAGAACCTATTGGCCCCGCTCTTACTAGATTTATTGGCTAGTAGGTGCATATCTAGATACAAAACAAAATTCCAAAATGACATAGGTTTACAAGGACTACCATACAAAAAATGCCAAAAATCCAGTAAAACCAAAATACAACCAACTATCGTCAAGCATCTTCAAAAGTTATTGAGACAGGGTGATCCATACCTGAGCTAGATGGCGGGGGATTAAACTCTTAGTGAACATGCCCCTCCATGTGAGTCAAGCTTGTTTCTATACGGTTGAGCCTTTCTCGAATGCACCACTACCTTCTCCATATGCTGATCAATTTGTCATGCATCTCCCACAGGTTTTGTTGAATGTGATTCATGAAGTCTAGAATGTCATTATGATCCTCTTGCCAAGGCTGATTGAGTTGGTCCAAGGCGTTGCTCAGTTGTTGAATGATATTCACACTATTCGCCAGCAATGGAGTCTTCACCACTAAGGGAAAGGATTGAGAGAAAGGTGGGCTCATGTTTTCTCCCTGACCTTGTTCATTAAGTTGCGGTCTTCTCTAAATACCCTTGGCCTCCAACCCATGAGTCATTTAACCTTATTGAGGATTCATCTTCGACACCTCCCGCTAGAATTCTAAACCAAGATAGGAAACATCGTTGCTATGCCAACTAGTCTGCCAATACAACCATGGATGCCCCTCCGTTCTCCATGGTGTTGTAGAATTGAAAGACCCATGAGACCAAAGTTGCTTACCAGGAAGGCCCTTTATAGATACCATAGGGAACAACATTATCATCCACGAAAACATACACCTGTCGCTACCCAACTGGACCCTTGAGAAGGTGAAATTTCTCAATCATCCCAAGAGATTCAAATGAATCTTGGCTTAGAATACGGAGGATTCCTAGACTGTTAAGACCACACAAATAGCCTTTCAGTCATACTTTTCTTTTTTTACGAGAGCAAACCCATGCACCACTGGAAGGCAGATCATTCGTAACACTCAAGCATCCAAAATAATGATTAAACCTTTGCCAACTTACCACCAGACATCCCAACTTTCCAAGGCTATACAATAGAAACAAACCACAATGCACCTTGTTGGACACTTGCTCCTCTCTGACATACACGAGAAAACTAAAATCTGAAATCGCATAATTGACTAGCATGAGATTACCAACCAAGCTAAGAATTTTGTGCTTGGTGTGGATAACGGACAATAGTTCTGAGACCAAATCCACCAATGGTACTTTGAGATTATAATTTGACTGCCTTGTGAAAAGTCTCCCATTGTGTAGCTCGTTGCCAAATTGGTAGGTAAACTCGCATGGGGTTTCTTGTTCTCTATTGGTTTGGGTGTAAAATCCTCGCAAGATTCCCCCTTCCTCCATTAGACTATGAAAGAGCATATTGCCCTTCTATCTCTTCTCGTCCTTTAGCGCACAACCATACAACCTATCATACATCCTTCCTGTCATTATATGTTGCTCTAACTATTGTCGATGGAAATGCCATCGTCCTCCCCGCAGGTATAGAATTCTAATGCTCAACATGACTAGCCTGTAAACCATTAATAGCCACCTTATGATGCCTTGGAATTTCACACGAGCTCGCATGCAACTTGGTTGCTTCATATTAAACACCATATGTCAGGAGGACTTGTGGGGTGGCAAGCCCCTTGACAATCCCCAATGTGCTATGACCTGTCACCCCCATCGGGGAAAACTTATATATCTTTAAAAAGACATGTTACAAGACAAATACAACAGAGTAATAATAAGCAATAATTAAATGGAAAAGCAAAAGGGGCATAACTACTTTTGAGATAAATTTCAACCCTTTATCTTAACTACTATTAAAATAATTCACTGGATATTCAATGGAGATTAAAGGCCTACACATGAGCACATGGAAGTTGCACATACAAGGGAATAAATCCTTTGTAGATGAAACAAAATACAAATAAAACAAAGAGATGCTTGTATAAATTTTAGCATGGACACATATTGCAACAACTATGGGCTAGGGTCACATTTCAATTTGAAGGATTATCCATGTTCATGTTAACAAGTTAAAATAAACTATCCTTCTCATTTGAAAATTATAAAAATGGATCAAAATTTCAACTATTTTGTATTGATCTCATTTATATATTAAATAAGGACAAATTCCTTTATTAAGACCAATCATTACAAATAAAAATGTTATTCAATATACAGTTTGAAAAATAAACATTACTCAAATTAGAAGTTTTGCATAGTTGATTCAAGCATCATTCTCATTTACAATGATTTTTTCTATTAAATTTATAAACAAAACTAAAATATCTAATTTTAGTTTTCAATTGTAAATATGGTACAATAAATAACTAATAATGCTTTCATTAAAAAAACCAACATTCCTCGAAAAAATGTTTGTTGGAGAAAAATACATCATAGAGAAGCCATTTAATGAACACTAATAATATTGCATTTTAACCACAATGCTTTAGAATACTTAGTTCATCATTTCCTAGTCTAATGCAAATCTACCTGTAAACTTCAGATGATTCTAAAAGGATTTATATATATATATATATAATATATATATATATATATATATATAGAGAGAGAGAGAGGAGAGAGAGAGAGAGAGAGAGAGATTGATTTTACAATCATGCCTTTATAATAGAAAGTTCTATGTCAACATAATTGTAACCATATGAATTAGTGTAGGTTTAATTGGCTATGAACTAATTTATTTTTCATTACCTTGTAAATATCCAATTCTAATTGTTCTAGCCACAAGATTCAAAGCTAGTAATGATTCATCAAACAAACATTTAGTGTTTGGTGTTCCCAACATGACACAAATGTGCCTTATCTATGTTATCAAGTGGTGCACTTGAAAAGCAATTGAATACCTACAACATCAATGGACTTGCAACACTAACAATAACCAAATACCATAAACATGGAATTGAAACAAAGGCATCAATCTCCACCATAACTAATATCATTAAATATCAACTCTAGACAATAAAGGATAACTCACTGTCGAATAGACAATTTAAACATGTGCAAAAGATGGGTATTGGTGTATGGGAGTAGGGACAACTATAATGATGAACGGGGACACATCTTTTGTGACTTTTTTGGTATGCACTTTTCAGCAATAACATACCATGGATTTATATTAATATATATAGCTATAATGATGTGTAAAGGCATGTCTTTTGTGATATTTTCTGGTATATGTTTTTCTTCATATCATAAAACATGCAAAGGACATAAAAATATTCAATATCTCATATAACTCGGTACACAAATCTATGAGAAACAGATAGCCATGTGAACCATTAAGGCACTTAACATAAATTAATAACCATACAAACAATTGCCATATGAAGATGACAAGTAAGATATCTTATTACCTTTATACATTATATTCACTACAAGCATATGTAAAATAATATATATGGAAATATGATAGAAGCAACTTGGTGAGGTAACTGTAAATGTGAATATGGAGTTGACATTGTTGTCATTCATGCCTTTGGGGCATTGTTGCATGGTTTGATGAACCATCTTTAAGCCATTGCAACACCTATATGTGAGCTTTAGTAAAGTAGGCAAGAAAGATGGACATATGTTTGAAATCATTGACTATCCAATTAAAGGTGTTACTATGTTTTGTGGAAGTACTATGATCTCTTGGATTTGTTTCAATCAAACTGGTGACGATGCATAGTAAATTCATGGGAAGTAATGTAATATTACATATTGTTAGTGAATAGGTTGGTGGAGAATAATTTAGGGAGATCTATTATTAACTTTCATGGTTACGTCGAAAGTGTTGATACCATGCTTGGGGTGCTTCATGAGATTTTGTGTACATTATATATGCTCATCCTCTGGATGATTTGAGATGGATTAGCATGTGAGGTAAATTCCTTGATCGATTTGCAAAATTAAGGTAACTTGCTTATTGGATGCTTGACCTCAAATGGTTATTGGGTTAGTCTTATTCTAATAGACATTGGATTTTTCTTAACAATTTGGTGGACACTATTATTGGGGGACCATGAAGGATCCAATTGATTCGACATAACCCTATATGGGATGAGGAGCATTGTAGTTGGCATGTGGTAGCATTGACTCTTGTTTTGAGGATTGGAGATGGCTTGGGAATGCCTAAGATTTGACATCATTGTTGTAGGGGTAGTTAACATAATGAAGTGCATTTCCTAGGAGGATTGATGGAGTCTGAGGAGGTTTGTGATAAAGGGATGTGGACTTGCCTATTGTAGTTATGTTGTAGCTCGTTTTCAATATGTCCAAAAAAAAATCATATATCCCAAAAAAAAAATTATCATGAAGAAAAATCAAAGTTATTTTGGATGGTGGTTTGTTTTAAAATAACTAGGATTAATGTCAGATCAAGGTGGTGTAGGATTAAATTCATTTTATATGGTTCAATGAGACCTAGCAGAAAACGTAAAAGGGTTAAATGTCAGAAAGTTTAGGCGCACAATGTCGTTAGTGGCATCAGGCCTCCTCCACAGGTGAAACCTGACATCACAATTAGCGCAAAGATTATGGGTTTGGGTTCCCTCGTAAAAGATTTGGTCAGTAAACCACTCTCATTTGATCGATGACTAAGACCTTTTGCGGTATCACCTGCCAATGGGCTCGCTTACCACCATAGGTCCCCCTGTGAGCGGTAAGTGGATTCCATTGGCCTCTGTGGCAAGCGAGCAAGCTAATTCAATCAAGAAAGCCAGATTAGCCCATTCAACCCCTGCCATGTCATTTGTCCATGTCACCCCTCACCCTAGAACATCCTCCCATGTCATCACATATTGCCACGTCACACTTCCACATCATCAGTGTGAAAATTTCTAACACGAAATTCTACTGCAGTGATTGATTTATTTCTCCTATTTATTTTCCACAATAAATTATTTTCCAAACCCTTCAATAAACATCAAAATAAATTCTACTGTAGTTGTCACATAATAGCATAGAGAGAATAACAGTGAAATACAAGCACAAGAATCAATCACATCAACACATTTATTTTTGGACAATAGTCACTAGAAAAACCCAATGCGGGAAAACCAGTGCAGCGGATGAGGGTTTATTTATTATTCTTCAACAACAATCTCTTTACAAGGAATGATTTACATAATATAGAGATGCGTCTGAGAAAGCACCTGAGACAATTTTTCCTCTTCTTTCTGGAGACATTTTGAGACCCCAGAGACCCTTTAGCCTTCACTGCGTCACTTCTGCATGAGGCATGTAATGAGGACTGCATCCCTTGCTGCATTGTCTCTCTGAGCTTTCCCTTTGCATTGTCCTTTTGATGCTCCACGTCACCTCCTCCTTAGTATCTCACTGATGTTGATGCCCTCCTTTTCCTTCACCCTGCAACTCTCCCTCTGAAATCGAACTCTTACTCCTTGAGAATCAATTTCCCTTGGGTTAATGAGTATTTGTCTAATGTGTCTCTAATTGACCCTCAGGCCTCTTCTTATACTTTTCTTGTTGATGAATCAACAACCGAGATTAAGTCTCTAATCAACGGATAAGATTAAATTAGACTTGATCTTCGTTTCTTAGAAGGTTCTCACCCATATTTTCATTAATACCCATTAATATTTTTATTTTCCTAAGTTTAGACTTAGGAACCCCATTAAAAATACTAATTAATTTAATAAAATAAAATACGGGTGGAATTTCACCAAATGATTTCTAGGTCTTGGAGATCTCATGTGTTCTAGCCCCTCCACAAAATTTTGGAGCTAGAGCATATTCGATGTTACCCAAAATCAACACTCCCTGTTAGCGAGGAATGTGCTCTAGCAATACTTCCCAATAGAAGCATCACACTGAACCACGACAATGGTCCTCTACATTGTTAATGCTTGGCCTACTGCCCTTCATCCACTGCGATGTTGCATTCTGTACTGCTGCCCATGACATTGCCACTACCGCTGTTGCATCTGTACTATAACTCCCTCTCAATATGTTGCATCATGTTGCCCATAACACTGTCACTACTAACTGTTGCACTGCAACTCTCTGCACTATCTGCTTCTTCTACTGAAATAGATTCTTAATCATCCCCATCATCTCCCTGAAATAAGCAAACTTTGTTCTTCCTAGAGCCTTAATGAGAATGGTTTCCACCTGTTCTTCTGTCGGGGTGTACCGTAATTGGGCTGTCCCTTGCTGGACACAGTCTCTGATAAAGTGACATATGATGTCAATGTGCTTCAACTGATCATGAAAAACTAGATTCTCAGAGAGCTTGATGCAACTCTGATTATCACACAAAATATTGGTCGCTTCCATCCTTCTCCTAAATAGATTCACAAGCAACTTCCTAAGCCATATAGCTTCACACGATGTTGTGCTAGTTTCCATATATTCAGCTTCAGATGAGCTCAGAGCTACAAATTTATGTCTCCTACTACACCAAGAGGTCATTCCTATTCCAATGTTGAAACAACAACCAATGGTACTTTTTCGATCTACTGAACTTCCAACCCAATCTGCATCAATGAAACCACTCAGCCTGATGTCATTGCCTCGAGTGTACATTAATCCATTCTCGAATATTCCTCGTATATATTTGAGAACATGCTTGGTTGCTGCCCAGTGTGCCCTCTTTGGTTCCACCATGAATTGACTGAGGGTATTGACAACATAACAAATGTTTGGCCTAGTATTGACCAGATACATTAGGGACCCTATGAGTTTCCTGTACAAGGTGGGATCGAATTCTTTATCTTCAAATGCATCAATATTCTTCCAATTGGTAATCATTGGAGTAGCCATAGGTCTACAACCCTACATTCTGAGTCTTTTCGAAATTCTGTTGCATATCTTCCTTGTCTAAGGAAAATCCCACCCTTCTGCTGCCAAACTTCCAACCCCCGAAAATAATGCATCTGTCCCAAATCCTTCATGTCAAATTCCATAGCTAGGTTTTCCTTGCAATATTTGATGAGCTTGGATGAACCTGTTAGGAAAAGGTCATCCACATACAACACTAGAATTAGACGCTCATTCTTTACAATCATATAGTAGAGGTTTGGATATGCGTCACTCTTGACGAATCCCATCTTTTGTAAGTAACCATCAATTCGATCGTACCATGCTCTAGGTGCTTGTTTAAGCCCATACAAGGCTTTCTTCAACATGCATATATGATATTTCTTCTCATGTGCCTCAAAACCCTCTGGTTGTTTAATGTATACTTCTTTTTCTATCACCCCGTTCAAGAATGTTGTCTTGACGTCCATCTGGTTAATCGCCCACCCCATCTGTGTTGTAAGGGATATCACAGATATAATAGAAGTATACTTGGCTACTGGGGCGAAGGTTTCTTCATATTCTATCCCTTCCTTCTGTTATCACCTGGATTGAACCTCAGGCTGAAGGAAGGCAATGCCAGGGTAACCACAAACCACGCTTAGCCAAGTAGCTAGCCCTACTAGGCCGGGAGAGGGCTCTCTCCGTAAGGATCTCAACCAATATGATTGGATCATGAAAAGGATATTAGGCTAGGTATAGTAGCACAAGGTTTGCTTTGATTTTGAAGGGGTTTTACTGGATCAGGAGGAGCCAAACAGATAGGGCTAGGGAATTAGGTCAAAATTGCAGGGTGTTCAATGGGGCAAGGTAGGCATAAGGCTTAACACTCTATGGCTTGATGGGTGAGGTGTTTTAAGACTGTTGAGAAGCGAAGAAGAGCATGTGATTACCATGGATCCTTCCTAAACTGTAGAAAACATATAATGGTGAATATTTCCCCAAAGTAGAGCCGTGATGTTATGAATTATGCCTATCAACTTGAAAACATTCACTTAGAAGCAATGAAATGATTATTGAAGTACACAAAAAATTCTAGCATATGATCACAAGAGAAGAAACTGAAATAAACTTCATACCACATGGATCCCAAAGAAATAGCTGCAATTTTTATTAATCTCCTGCTAAACTGCTACAAAATGATGTACAATCAAGGCATAAGAATCCACCTGAGTATAATCCTTTACAATGAGAATGAAGAAGATATAGGCATTTTGTCAACCTCCTCCCATCCTCAGGGGTCTAATCCGTAAGATGAGGAGCTAATCTAACCAACACTGAACAAGAAATTGGAATATAGGCATCCTAACAACTTGCCTCTAAAAGTGAGAAAACTGATTCATTTGTGCTCAAATTGACTTTTAATCTAATGAATCTACCCTCTACTATTAATTATCCATCATATTTACAAGCCAAGTCATCATTTACATCAGTAAAACATCCTCCATGAGAGAAAATCCATGAACACAGTCAAAACACAGAAAAATGGCCATCCTATGCAAAATTTGTCCTACGCGTAGCGTCACTGTTCCAATGCACAATGCCACTTTCAGGTCCCTTTTGGAGACCTTCCCGACATTCAAATTGCGCTCATGATAGATTATGGGAAAGATATTCAATTATAATTTCCAAAACACCTGGAATTTCTTCATTTGAAGCTCATTTGACCTCTCAAAAGTTGATTCTCCCAAGACTGCTTTTGTGTGTCCAAAAAGTGGCAGAAAGGTCATTTTAGGGTATTTTTTTACTTTTTGGTGGACCAGTTTTGCCCCAAAAACTTAGCAAATCGATAGGGTGCATGTACTCATTTCTTTGAATCCAAAAATTCAAGCCATTTTTCCATTGGGTGCCCCTAGGAAAAGCGCAGCACCGGTGGCGTTGCGCGTTAAGCCAGATTTTCTGTGTGTGCAATTTCCAAAATTTACAAAAAACAAAATCTCCTCCAAACCTAACCAAAATTGGTGAGAAACACCATCATCAAGCATCTTGATGAGCCAAGGAATATTCAGCAAGAAACCTAAGCCTATCCTCCTCTTTTTTTCCCTTCAGAGCCCTCCTTAGCCAGCTTTCATCTGTTTGATCCTCATGTTGCAAATTTTGTTCCAGGTCCTATAGTGATAGGCCATGTGCCAGATGATCTAGTTGTCCCTATTGGCCTTCTACAACAACTTCTCTAAGTGCAAATTGACTCTTTCAAGCCAAATCTCTCTATCATCCTCAATTTCCTTCTCAATAGGAGTCAAAGTGATGAGTTCCTCTTCCTTTTGCATAGTTGATTCACCCTTGTCACCTTGCCTTTTTATCTTGAGAAGTTCCAGCTCCATGAGGACCTGCTTATCATTGATTTGTTTGTTCTCTTGTCCTAGATATGTGATGACATAATTGGCTCGCTCCAAATTGCCCATCAATGCTTGGACTTGAGCCTCTTTTTCCTGTATGATGATGTCCTTTATTGTTGCTTCGTCCTGAGCCTCTAAGTCAATTGTCTCTATCCCATGATGAATATAATGTTGTTCTAACTCATCATGCTCCATCAAATCAAAGTCTCTTTCTTCCTCCTCATCATCAAGATCTTACACCTGCATCTTTTCTTTCCCTTTGTGTAGCTGTTGCACCTATTCCTGTTGTGTTGATGAAGAAGGCAAAGCCCCTTCCACATCATGCAGAGCAAGCATTTGCCTATGAGTTGATGAAGAAGGCAAGGTCCCTTCCACATCCTATGGAGCAAACATTTTCCTATCAGCTGCAAACAATCTCCTTGTGCCCCTCTGATATGTCATGTAGGTCCCGAGCGCCTTAGTAGCTCTAGTCTCTTTGGCCTTCTCATCTGTCTTCACCTGAGCACTGTGAGAAGGTCCTCCTGATTCTTGGGACACTGGTGGAGGAATTTGAGGACCCCTGAAGATGTCATGAGCAATAAATGTCTCCCAAGAGATGTTGAGAAGGCTAATATGATGAAACACAATCATCTTGATCAGGGAATAATGATAAAGACTACTCGTTTGCTGAGGGTATGGTTTTTTTGCACAAAGTGGGCCATCTTCTCAATGTTCCTGAACAAGAAATAAGGGAGGTTTAACATCCTCACCCTGGTAAAATGCATGAAAAGCCTGATGTGATAGGTGTACAGTCTGGAAAATCTGCCCTCATAAGTGAAATATTTCATGATGATTTTCATC
>APFE031707918.1:37361-44861 GCA_000404065.3 Pinus taeda | reverse complement strand
CATTAAAAATATTAATTATTTTAATAAAATATAATTCGGGTGGAATTTCACCAAAGGATTTATGGGTCTTGTAGATCTCATGTGTTCTTGCCCCTCCATAAAATTTCAGAGCTAGAGCACATTCAATGCTACCTAAAATCAACAATCAGTATGATACCATGTCATACTTCTATCTTTTCCACATTAAATTTCATTTTCCCTTCATTTTTTTCCCATTTACCTATAAAACCCCATTTTTGTGCTCATAGTATGCTTATCTGCTTTTGGTATTGGAGCGTACAAGAGTACACTTGTGTCTGCCAACTTGTCAATTTCAAAGTCCAACATCAACTTAAGGTTACCAAGTTTTTATCCACTGTGTACACTTGTTCAAAATGTCGAAGAAAGTCTCTATGATGGGTTATGCCACTCACATTCCCCTTATGGACATTGAAAGCGACATTAATGACCCTCTTTGAACACTAAACTTGATGGAACTGTGTCAAGACATTCTCGTTGGTCAAATAGAGTCCCCTGTATATTGTAGAGTTGTAAAGTCAGGATTATTTTATGCAATTTTCCCTCAAACATTTTTCTTCCCCAAATTTATCACTTGGATGACTTCTTCTCTTTACCCCCATAAATTTTATGTGATGAATTCACTGGGGGAGAATATTTTCCAAGTTTCTACCCTGTTGATTCACCAGGCCTTTGATTTTCCACACTTTGAGCATTATTCTTCTTTTTCTGAAGAAACCTTAGTATCTGGTTTCCAAAACTTGCCTGGAGGAGATTATGCCAAATTATCTTTCCATCTTATGCCAGTTGGACACATTTTATATCTAGAACAAACTATGTTTCCCCTAGACAGCTTTGTTGAAGATGTTTAGCTAATTTTGCAAGTGATTGCCAGGGTTTTGGGGAAATAAAATACTTCAACTATTGATCGTGTAGTTATATGACTATTTAGTTTGGTCATGCGACCTGAAGTGAATCTTGGTACACCAACCTTTTGGGAGGGTTTCGTGAATTCTCAATCGTCAAACCCAAATCTTACTAATTTCTTCAGATTCTCGTCTCTGTTGGTTTACTTATTCCTCTATGTTCATGTAGAAATATTCACGCATTTGGGCTTAAACATAATGGATTCTCATAAAAGAAAACACTCAGTGGTGAACTTGACAAAAATTGTATGAAGTCACCCTAACTATGAGGGTTTCCCATATTTCATTGCCTCTTTTATGCCAGTAGTCTATTCTATCATAAACAACTTTGTTCTGCCATGCCTCTTGCTAAAAGCCTAGTCTTTTTTACAACTCAACAAAGATGTCAAAGTAGGAGACTGGTTTCATTTTGAAGATTATGTTGAAATTAGATTATATGGAGCAAAGGTTGCCCCTTATATACTCCCACCTTTTGTACCAATGAGACTATTTGCATTGGAGTTTATTAGATGAAGTTTAAATGTAGATTGAATTCATTTTGTACCAACAAAGAAGGGGTATTTGTTCAAGCTTCCCAAAATTATTGGGCCTTTTATTGTAAACAATAGACAAACTATGGAGGAAATTGATAAAATGCTTCTGGACATGTACTTCAGCAAGGAGATAGATGGTCCTATGATCTTCACCAAATTATTTCAAGAAGAAGGGTGGAGAATTATTATGCTCCATACATCCATGAATCAAGGTCTGAGATAGAAAAATTGGCTAATGATGGTCAATTTGTAGCCCAAAAGGGGATGGAGGTTGAAACTCCCCACCCAGTAGAGAAAGGATTTAAGAGAGGGATTTAGGAAGTCATTGATCTAGATAAAGAAACCAGTGACAATTCTAAGAAACAAAAAATACATGGAAAAGAAAAGGAATCCGAGCCTGTGATTGAAAGTTGTTCTTCTTTAGTTGGTTTTCAATTGTAGTTAGGAGAAGTGAGATGCACACCTTCTTCTCCTATTTCTGAAGGAGATGAAAAAACCTCTATTACTTCCTTGAAGGATTCATATGAACGGGTTGAAGAGAGGAATACAAGGATTATGGAGAATGTAGCTTCTCAACTTGAAGCCCAATCAGTATCAGAGTATCATACCAGATTACTGTCAACCATGGATTTAGAGAGAAATCAACTCAAACTTTCTTTTTCTCATCCTTTTGATTTGACAGTTTCTTCTGCATCAAGATTCAAAACTGTAAATTTAACTATGGATGCAAAGGATATTCCATTGCCTAACAAAATCAATCTGCACATGCAAACTGGGGAACTTATTTACAATGATTTAACCAAGGCATTATTGGCAGCAAATAAAGCATAAGCTTTATTGGTAAAAGTAATAAATCAATTAAAATTAGAAAAAACCAATTCTAGAGATTTACATACCTTGAATGAAGAACTCAAGAAGTTAATAATCAAGCTTGGAGTAAAACCAACATATAAATCTGTTGTTCAAATGCTTTTACAGGGGGCATAATAAGAGATTCAAGTGTTAAGGAAGAAGTGGAAGTTGCTTGCGGTTGAACATGTTATGGCTCTAGAAGTGGCTCAAGTTGAAAAAGAGAAGGAACTCATAACTCATGAATTACTTGAAAGGAATAAGGAAGTGGCCACTTTGATAGAATTGAATGTAGGCTTGTAGCAGAAAATAAATATTCATGTTTGCATAATTGTTGTACAACCAGATTTCGAAGACCCCACTGATAAACTCACCAGGGTCATAATAGAATTAAAATTTTTGGAGGATGAAATGAAGAAAATACAAAAGAGTCTAGATGACATAACAGAGCATTTGAAGATTAAAGAAACACAGTTGAATATGGAAAAGGAAAGTGCATCACATCATAAAAAAAAATATCATACAACTTGTGATGAGATCAAAGAATTGAGGGAGAAGTTGAAAGGCAATATGTCTTTGATACAGAGCAAAGAGATAATTTGGAATTACATCATTCAACATGTAAAAGTAATATGAGATTATATGTTGATTATGGTAGAGCAAAAAACCATTGTTAGAGACTTAGAAGTGATAATTGCTTCTAATAAAGAAAAATCTCCATGAAGTGCCTATTTAGAAAATAAAATAATTGTTTTTCTTAATTCTAAATCATCTCAAGAATTAAGAACTATGGAGATTGAATACAAAACTGCTCTTGGTATGGAATTAAATAGAATGGTATAGAAGAATCTTTATAGAAAAAATATAGAAGCAAAGTTGGGAGAGGTCAAGCAATTTGTTTTAAAATTCAATACATAATTTGATAAAAGGACCAAGGCATGATTTCCATCATGTTGGGATCAACAAGGTAATCTACTCCCCTGGGAGACATATGAGACACTGTTGGTCGAGGCAAAAAGCAAGAATGATTCTTCACACGAGAAAACAACAATATTGAAGGGCTATACCATTGTCAATTATTTACAGAGATATTTCCAATTACTATGGTTGGTCAAAATCCTATTCATAGAGAAACCAACCTACAATCGAATTACCAACTTCAGGATGACACATGTCAAGTTTATCAAGTGCCCAAGTTCAAACTTATCAATATGGAAAAAATGCGGAGCGTTGATGTCACTAAGTGAGGCACCTGAACTTGGACCTTCTACAAGCGAGCTAGCTCAAAAATCACAAGTCACCTAATGAAAATCAACCACATAGTTTCTTTCATAAAATATTTCAAAGGATATTGTATATTGTAATTTTTAGTTAATATGTTTTAAGTTTTAAAAAGTCCTCAAGAGGACCGAATACGAATTAGAGTAATTTCTAAATTAGTTTAAATAGTTTATGGCAGTTAACAATTTTTATAGCTGTCATCTTTGTAATGTCACTACAAAAAGGCTTTGGAGAACCATTTCTGGGTTTTGAACTTTGATTTCAGAGAGAAAAAATTGTTGCGTAATGTGTTATCTTTTCTTGAGTTTAATAAAAGATTCATGGATGATTCCAAACTGATTTTTGGATATGATATGTGTTTCCCACTATTGTAATTCATTTATTGTTTCCTCTTCTTTTGGAAAAGTGTTTTGAAGCTGCTAGTTATTTTTATAATACAAACTTACTTTGCTCACAATACTAGTAAATTTTGATCAAATAACCTTAAAAATGTGCTCCATTCTTCCACACATACATTCATTCTCTAAGTCTCTCATGTATTCTACTAAGGTTTAAATAAAAGATTATGTAGTCGTAGCCTTTTGTTCTGAACCTTCCATTTTTCTATTTCTCACTCTGCTACAACTTCTGATACATTTTATAGCCAGTGAGGCCATCCTGAGAATCATTTGTATTTCAAGAAGTTTTTTTCTGCATTATCGGTGAAAAGAATCTATGAGTAATCACTAGGGGACAACAAGAAATATTTATTATCTTTTTGTATAGATGTCCTAGGAACTGACCTCTTCTTAGCCAAAGGTTATCTCTAGGGTTACAACAAGTTACATCACCTTGGAGAATGACACTTTTACTATAAATTGTAGCATCTCACTTGTGTTGGCTTACAAAAGCTCAATGCAAGTTTCTTATAAGGGCTAAAGCCCACATTGTTTTGTTGGCCACCCTTATATCTCATATAAATAGGGGAATGGGTGTCTTTCCACTCATATATTTTCATTCACTCACTACCATTTACTCTCATGATGAAATATGACCTAGAGAAGAATCTACACTAACCTTTCCCTCTCTCTCTCAAGTTTACATGTACTTGATCCATTTTTCTCTCCAGTCGCTAGGGTTTATTGGGATTCTTGGAGTATCTTGGAGGTTTAGGGTTATGATTTATCCCTAAGAGATTAGAGAATAGGGTTTTGTGATAAAATATTCAGGTGGAATTATGAAGGAGAGGAGAGGACATATTGTCTTGGAGGATGTATTGGAGTGATTCTTGAATAATGGATCTTATTACTTGCTAAGGTTTTGTTTATGTGTCCTAGCTAGGGTATGGAGAGTTAGTAGGAATTATATTAGTCTTGAAATAATGTTGTGGTAATACATATGCTTTATTTTGAGCTTAATATTGAAGTTCTTACTTATCCAAAATTTTGTGCAAATTCCATATTTTATTTTCAGCTATATATATTCTTTATGCATTGTTATTTATAATGACATGCATCTTACTGATTGGATGTAAATAAAATGGAAATTGTTAAGTGATTTGACATCTAAGTGAAGAATATAAGTGGTTGATTTCAGTAGAGAAATTTTGAGGTCTAAAATGGACCTCCTAAGCAATATTATAAAATAACACTAGAAATAAGAAAATAAGATTATATTACATCATCAAATTTTAAAGGGAAAAAAGGAAAAAAACTACCTTTTCAACTCGTATTTTCAACTTATCACCCTACAGTTTTACTCAAATTTTGAGTGGAAGCACTTGTTGGATGTATAATTTAATTCCTCATCCAATGAGTAACCATGTCGCATACTTTCGATGCACACTACTACACAAAAATGAGAAATACACGAAAAAATGTGATTACAATCATGTTTTTCATGTATTTATCATTTTTCATGTAGTAAGGTCCATCAAAAATATGAAACATAGGTACTCATTGGATGAGGAATTAAATTTTGCATCCAATGAGTGCTTGAAATTTGAGTAAAACTGTAGCGAGATAAGTTGAAAATACAAGTTGATATATATATATATATATATATATATAATATATATATATATATATATAATATATATATATATATATATATATATATATATATATAATCTTTTTACTTTTTTACCCCGAAAAAGGTGAATCATCCCCCATGGTTGACACCATCAACTTGAATCCTATTGGTTCTTAAAAAGTTCATTTTGGTTGTATGTTTTTGTTTTGAGGCCCATTTTTGACCTCAAAATTTCTCTAATGTATTGCTATCATACTAGTATTGTATTGTTGTTATCATTGTTGTTATTTCATTATAAAATTGAAATTATATAGTTATTTATCGATAAGTTGTCCTGAAACAAGTTGAAACTTATCCCTTCGGTTTGCTATCTTTTATCCTTTGAGGTTTGGGTGGTTTGGAAGTGAAACATTGTACTCTTTCCATTGCTATTTTGTAACTTTTTTTATAGTATCCCTAAGGATAGAAGTTCAAAAGGCCAAGATCTAAGAAATCTTCTAGGTTGAAGATGGAATTTTTGTTTTACATTGAATTTTGAATTCTGAGAAATTTCCACATAGTTTTAGATCTTGTTGTGGTTGAGAACACTTTATAGTAAGAGGGAGTTTGCATTTCAACTAGAGTTCCCTGAGACATGTACTTGACCTAGTTGAGGTCCCTAGGTGAGAAACCCTAGGTTGCTTGGGAGAAGCATTTACACCTTAGAAAGGTTTTTATGTACTTCATATACTAAATTTGTGGATTCATGACTTATTTAGGATGTGGAAGGTGACTCTTGGTTTCAAAGCGTGTGATAGATTAAATGGAGCTTCTAAGTTTGTTCCATGGAAGCTCATGCCTTAGATTCTTATGGAGGAGGCCAATCTTTGGGAGCGTGATTAGAAGGAGCTTCTAAAACCTGTTGACCCAACACGTTTGGTTTCTCATCAAAAGGAGGAAGCCGAAGCTAAGTGAATCATTCTTGATTTTGTAAAGTATCACTTCATCTCTCACATTTTAGATAAAACATGTAAGAATATGTTTTTATTCTTTGGTACATTTATTTCAGAACTCTTGCTATTTACAATATACAAGGTTTTTTGAAATTATCTCCCAATTGAGCACATGAACAAGGCTTGAAATTTGAAATGAATTTGACAATTATTGGCCTTTTCAATCAATCTAGGGATTAACAACATGGTCATTTCATTGAAACATTCAACTAAGGAGAAAAGCAACAAATTAGTTGATAAACCCCAATTGTTAGGAAATTTGTAGTCAATTTCCTTTCAAATATTTGCAAGCATGATTTGTAAGCATAAGATTGGACATAAGCATCTCTCTTTTAAAAACCTATATTAATTTGGAAATGCCTTAGAGATGCTTCCTTTATTCCATTGAACTAAGCAGAAAAACAACATACTAGCCAATTTCTTTAAATATTTGTAATCATGATTTGTAAATATAATATTGGACATAAGCATATGTATTTTTTAGAATGAAATTATTTTGGACATGTTTTAGAGTAACAATGTAAACTTTGAAGCGAGAATTATAAACTCAAAACTAGAACTCTAGCCAAAAAACCCAAAAAACACATTAAAAACAGTGTTAAAAATGAAAAGTGTTGATGTTAGAGTAACACTTTTTTTTTTCAAAGGTAAATTTTGAACATGTTTTAAAAATGGTAGTGAAAACCAGTTTTTTGTGCAAAAATTGTGCAAAAAACACCATCGAAAAGAAACATGTTGACGCTGCAATAACATTTTTTTATTTGAGGGTAAATTTTCAAGATTTAGAAATAATGGTGCAAAAGATTTTATCATGACTCCGAAAAACATTAAAATTTCAAAAGAATAATGAAATCATAAAATAAAATTAAAAAAATAGAAATTAAAACAATGGAAAAAAACAAAACAAAAAGT
>APFE031707918.1:0-36204 GCA_000404065.3 Pinus taeda | reverse complement strand
TACTCTACCCCCCTCTGGTTTTGAACCTGTGACCTCTTAGGAGGAAACACATGCTCTTAACCATTAGGCCCACTCACGCTGTATATTAGGCCCACTCAAGCTGTAATCAACATTTAAAAAAATAACTAGAAAATTTGTTAAGTACTCATGATTTAAAAAAAAATTTGGACATAAAAAATTTTAAATTGTTAAAAATGTAACATTTAAAAAAAATCCACACTTAATATATTAAAAAATTTAAAGTGTAAAAAATAAGCCATCTAAAAAAAGGTATCTACACTTAATACATTAAAAATTTAAAGTGTTAAAAATAAGTCCTCTAAAAAAAATGTTGATGCTGCATCAACCCGTTTCAAAATCGGCATGAAAATCATTAACATTTAAAAACAAATATTTATATTTGATACATAAGAAATTTCAAAGTGTCAAAAATATGCTCCGAAAAGAAAATAGTGTATTTTGTATCCCCATTTTTTAAAATTGGGTCACTTTTTTGCTACCTCTACGAAACGGGTAATTGTCTCAGTTCCCGTTTTAAAATTTACATTGTTGAGTTTCTTTTTTTATACTAGTGCCAACATCCACAACCTAATAAAAGGTTGAATATCACCTTTTATAGCCATGAAGAGTGAACTCATCACTTTTTCGGAGGTATTGAACCCTACTTTTCACTTACCTAGCAAACCACCTTAACTCGCCCCCCAACTCGCTCTCTCTCTATCTCTGGACACACACATACACAAATGTAGCCAAATAAATTAAATAGTTGATAAACGTTTATAGTGCTACGAAATAATATATAAAAATAATATAGATAATAGTAATAATTCATTTATTTATTTATTTTTTCCCTGGTAGGTAAGAAGCCCAAAGGGATTTTTGAATCAGTGATTTATCACAAGGAGTGCTTAATAATGCACCCATTCACCGTCAATCCCAAAGTTCCGTGGCATAAATATTAGTGATAATCATAATAATAATTAATTAAAATAATATTATTTGATTGAAGAGGCAGGTTCGAAAATACATGATTATTTATGAATGGGCACCTAGCTTAATATACAACCAGGGCCCTCATTTGTAACATCATTATCTAATATGAATACCATACTTATTGTACATTCAACATTTCTTATATAAATATACTACTTGTTCGCTGATGGATATTTTTATATTTAAACATTTTTCCAATGTGTATACAAACCTTGTTCGTTAAATTGGCCAAGCCCATTAGAGAAATTTTGAGGTCTAAATTGAGCCTCAAAACAAAAATGTACAACCAAAATCAACTTTATAAGAATCAATAGGATTGAAGATGATGATGTCAACCACGGGAGATAATTCAACATTTTTGGTGTAGTAAAAAAAAAAACTTTTCAACTAGTTTTTTCAAATTATTTCCCTAACATTTTTACTCAAATTTTTAGCAGGAGCACTCCCTAGATACATAATTTAATTTTTCATCTAAGCAGTACCTATGTTGCATACTTTTGATGTACTCTGCTACACAAAAATGAGAAATAGATGAAAAACTTGATTACAATCACGTTTTTCATGTGTTTCTCATTTTTTGTGTAGGTCCATCGAAAGTATGTGACATAGGTACTCCTTAGATGAAGCATTAAATTATGCATTTAACGAGTGGTCCTGCTCAAAATTTGAGTAAAAAAATTAGGAAAATAATTTGAAAATACTAATTGAAAAAAGTAAATTTTTTTTAATCTTTTTACTTTTTACTTAAAAAGTAGTAAATCTCAAAATTTGAGTAAAACCATAAAAATATAAATTGAAAAAATAGTTTTTTGTTTTTTTTAACATGGAAAAAAAATAAAAATTATTGATTAAAAAAATTGTATATATAAAAAACAAAGTTTAAAAAAAAACTAGTAGTGTAACAAGAGTTCAAATTTACCCATAAAACAATGAAAAATCTGATAAGATTTTCCTAAAATCCAATAGAAATTTTAGAAAATCTAGATTAGAACAGTTAACCGACAATAGAAATTTTAGAAAATCTAGATTAGAACAGTTAACCGAATTGAGAGTTTGAAACTTACATTATTAACTAAGTAACTCTCTAAACCGTTAAATGAATTGAGAGTTTGAGACTTGCAATTATTAACCAAGTAACCTAAAATCAAACATCACTAACCGTAACAATAAATGCATAAATTCTGGTGGTTTACAATTTGTGGGTTGAATCAAAGAGATTAGAGTGGAACCACCCCACGTCTCGTATTATTTCCCTTGAGGGTTAGTAAAACCATATAAGCGTGATCTTATAGCATGATCTTATGAAAAAATAAGGCAATTTCTAATTAGAATTAAGATATTAAAATAAAAGAATAATGTGATATAATTAATTAAAGGATATTATATCAATATATTTAATAGTTTTTTATATACCTAAAATATTACCAACAAAAAATTAGAACATATATCAAGTGAAAGGTGGAAGAGAGAAGATTTAAAAGAAAAGTGGTTGTTTTTGGTTTTTTTTTAATTGAAAGAGTTATTCATAGTTTTCTGAACCTTAAGAGAAAAAAATGATTTAATAGAAAGGGTTTTCAGGTTTGAAGCATAAATATGATATAAGTATTTAGCTTAAAGTACAATATTAAGAATTTTGATAAAAACAAAAAGGAGTTAATCTTTGAAAAAAAAATGGACTATAATTTGAGAATGATGGAAGGAATATTTTCCTATAATGATCTTTCAATCACAGATCACCGTTTAATTACATTAAAAGGGAGTATGAAAGGGAAATAGATTAATCTCGTTATCGGCATAACTGACAAGGAAAATTACATTAATATTAATTTGGCGAATCAATTATTAATTCCAGAGCCAAATATATGTGAAAGAAAATATATTTTTGGTGATAAAGAGTATGAAATTAATGATTTACAAGTGACAATTTATCATTATGAATGCATATCTCGATTCAGTGTCGTAATTATGTTTAACACAAAGATTGACATAATTCTCGATCTACCTTGGTTTTAAGGACTAGGTACGCTCATGTTAAACATATAGAATATATATATATATATTTTTTTTAATGTTTCCTTATTAGAGAAAGATGATCACATTCTAGAACTAACAATGAAGTCAAAATCGATAATGCCTTCATCAGAAGACTTTAAGGATATTTCAAAATTGATGTTTCAAGAGAATTAAAAATCAATATCAAGGGAACATAAAGAGCTTGAAGAAGTCATCTCCAATAAAAGTGAATAAATTCTTCATTTAAAAAACCATAGTTAGGAACTACTTACACAGATCAAGAAGTGTAAAGCTTTGCAGCACAAATTAGAACAAGAAAATAAAGCTCTCGAGAAGAAACTCATTGAACGTTTACCAAATACTGAAGAAAAAAATGAATGCTATTTTGACAGCCAATATCACAACTCAAGTAGATGATAAACCAGTTGAAGTAAAAACATATTCAGATGTTGCAATTCAAATCATGAAAATTTCAAGTGAAGATCCAACAATTAACCAAGCAATTTTCGTACCCTAAGAAAATCAAATACCTCTAGTAAATAAAAATATCACCACAAAAAGAATAAACGGAAATAAGATCACAAGAGCTCCTTATCGACACTCAAATAATAAAAGTAGACATCTCAACTAGTTTGCAAATCCATATCACTTAGACCTTAAACACATGACTTATTTTCTAAATAATATCTATGTCACCATAATCTAGTCTCACAATAACAATTTATCTCTATTTTCCAGTAAACTTAAGATTTAATAGAAGATTGATTTAGGATGGTTAGATCCCTTCTTAATTCGACAATTTTGTTTATCACTAAGGGGATCTTATAATCTTGTATCATAAAAAATGACAACTCGAATAATTTTAAAAGATGTCAATATATTACAAGACAAAGAAACAAATAACACACATTATCAATAAAAAGATTTGAGGATAAATCTTTTCTGAAGAGGAAGGCAATGTTATGAATATATATATAAACAATAAATAATATAATAATAATAATAATAATAATAATAGTAATAATGATTAATTAAAAAAAATATTGAAGAGAAATGTCGGAAAGGACATGACTATATTCGTGAAGGGATGCCTTTCCTGGTATATAAGCAAAGACCTCATTTGTAACATCATCATCTCATATCGATATCATATCTCTTATACATTCAATGTTTCTTATATAAATATATTACTCTTCCTATGATGGACATTCTTATATTCCATATATCCTTAATATTCCAATACTTATACGAACACTATTCATTAGAGATAGATATAAATTCATAGTAAGTATCAAGATACTTACCTCATGATGCATATCACATTGCCAAAGATTTAAAAAATCATAAAAATTAACTAAATTTTAGTTTAAATAATTTTTTTCTTGTGTGTGTGTGTAAGCTTTGCAGTACTTCCTTTTTATATTAATCATATATAGATAGGTAATAAAAAATATGTCTAGTGGCCTCAACCTGCCTGAGGGAACACAGATCTATTGGCCACTGATTAACATCATATGTCGTCCAAAATTTAAACAGTTTGAGAATATCCATCCATGCTAAATATGCTACTATATCTACAATATGTTTAATCCTTCTACTATCAAAGTAAATGTTATTTGACCAAATCATCATAAAAACAAAAAAAGTTACTTTTTGCTACTCTAATTCAGTCATCTAATGATTCAACAGGGGTCGGGTCCTTAGCACTTGACTTGGGAACTTCATTCTACAACAAGCTTTGAATTTCTTTCTCCATTCGACCAAAACGAACATTCTGATGATATTGTTGTACCTGCACAACTTGAATCTCCCTTTGGATGTCCTTTAAGCTTGACCCCTCTTGTCGTGTTTGTGGTGGTTCTTCCAGGTCCATGTTTGTTGTCATGGCCCTAGCCAACAGGTTCTTCATTACCGAGTAAAGTTGGGCTGTCTGTCTAGACAACGTTTTTCGACCTCGAGTGTGTCCTAGATCTGTGAACAAGGGATCCCATTCCTCTGTTGGAAGCAATTATGTCACTGCCTTGGCATTTAGTTATGCCCCCCATGTTGAAATTATGGTTTTAATATGTGCTGGAGTTCCTCCATGGTATGCATGCATGAGGTTCTGCATGTTTTCCTCTCTAGTTTCCCTGCCCCTCTTCCGCTAGGTTCTGTTGGTTGAAGCCATCGGTGATTTCCTTTTCTTATATGTTTGTTTGCAAGCATGACGACCCACTTTTCTTCCCGGCCCTACTTCCACCTTCACCATTTTTATTTCCCTCTGATTTTGTTCCAGCCACTACCCCTTTCTAATTCTTTCCTACTCCCGGTGTAGGAGCATCGGGGTCAGAAGGGGAGGACAATTAAATAAACTTGTAAGAGTAGCATAAGCAAAAACATTATAACTAGACCATATTTCAATATTGGCCATCAGCCATTCCATGTGAAGCACCATTACAAAATCAAGAATTCAGATTTGAGGGAGGTGACTTGAGTTCCCCCCAGTCCCTTATCATCTTTCCTTCATCGTCTCTCTGCGCAATGGTAAGTGATACTCTTCCCTTAACCGCTTAATTCCCCCCTTGGAGCATTTGGCCCACTGGGTTCCAGGCTTAGGCCCAACGACTACCAAGTTGATGAACAAGCAGACTTTGGGGAATTCAAGAAAAGAAATACAGAAGTTTGACTATGTTCTAACTGAAATTGCAAGCTTGACGAGGTTTGAAGCCTGTAGTTCCTCCTCCTACCCCTTTGGTTATTGAAGCTACCCTGCAACCCGACTTGAACTGGATTGGCTGAGAGAATGGTGAAGAACATACCCAAAACTCCCCCTGGTCTGTCTTACTATCCTCTACCCATCCAAATCACCACTTCTAGAGGATTGTACTCACAATGGCATAATTACCAGCTGCACCGAGATTCAAGTCCCCCAAATCCCAATTATTGCCCCTCTACTCCTCAGGATTACCCGGAAGCTAAACTACGACCGGTTAGTCGAGCTTTCCAAATTTGTGGTACCCCAACACCCCTTTCCTAATGCACTGGGTCTAGAGGTCTCCCAAGAACCAGACTAAGCCAGAATGGAGGAACAAGTATGCATTTGAATCCCATAACCCCCACTCTTTCCTCACTGGCTTTGAAGATTGCCAGATGACCACAGGCCCTCAGGGGAGCCTCGACCCCTTCTACATCCCAGTATTTGGGTTTCAACAATGACCATTGTAAATTTCACTACCCAGGAGCCAAAATGCGCTCCTAACCCTCCATGGATCCCCTTATTCCCCAACAGGATACCATACATTGTAGAAAGTTAAAAAGTAGACATCAACAACAGAAGAATGAACCAAATTTCTTCTGAAACATTCGAAACCAACACCATTCGATGTCAAACCAGCCTCCATTCTTGCAACATTGACTCCATATCAAGACTAAGGTAAGCCTGAATTACATACCAATCTCCTTCTGAGACATTGAAGGCGTTTTACAGGTGGTGGCGGCAATCTCTTCTCTCGTAGGCAAGGTTCTCCCCCCGATTTCTAGTCTCGTCGCTTGCTGCCCATTTCCTCCTCCAACCTTGCATGCATGCATTGACTGCCTTCACCACCTTTCCTCCTTGATTACCTGCCGACCTACCCTTTTGGTTTCCCGAGGTGATCAACGCCTGCCTTTCTCTCCCAGTACCTCCTATTGCACGCGTGTGGGGTCCTTGGATGGGCCACCCACTTATCCTATCCACTTGTCCTTCAAGCATGTCCAAAATCCAACTCCAAATCTTCTTTCTCATGACACCCCAATCAGGGGTTTAGCTTAAATACTCTCATTATTAATAATAATTATAAAGAGAATCAATATATGAGTTAAACATATATACATTTAAAAAACATGTAATAAGAAAAATATAGTAAAGTAATAATAAACAATAAGACTTTAATGACACTTATGGACATGATTTTTTTTTTTTAAATTAAATGGAAAAACAAAATGTGCATAACTACCTTTGAGATAAATTTCAACTCTCTATATTAACTATTACTAAAATATTTTTGTGTATATTCCTTGGAGGTTAAATCCATACCATCCATCTAATAATTATTGATAATTAAATTAAGACTTTCGAAACCTTATTCCAAAATAAAAACGACCAACATTGTAATATTTTTTATACAAAACTCACATGCATCTAAGTTATTAGGGGAATGATCAAATTTTAGAGGATTCACCAATATAATGTAGTATAACAAATTCATATTTGACGTCTTGCAACACCATAACTCTCAAGGACATTTTTTAAACAACAAACAAGGATTAATCCATTTTCAATCTACTATCATCCTTATGATCTAGGCATCCACAAGATTTTGCATCCTAGGTGAACTAACAATAGTGATCTCTGCACAAAAGAATAATTTAATGTACCTGAAAAATGAGCAAATGAAAACTAAACATACAAGGGAATAAATCCTCTATAGATGAAACACAATACAAACAAAACAAATAGATGTTTTTATAATTTTTAGTGTGGACACGTGTTGCAACAACTATGGGCATATGATTACTAGGGATCAAATTTGAAGACTACAGACACATTTCAATTTGAAGGACTACCCATGTTCATGTTGACAAGTTAAAATAAATTATCCTTCTCATTTGAAAATGATAAAAATGGATCAAAATTTCAACTATTTTGTATTTATCTCCTTTATATATTAAATAAGGAAAAATTTCTTTATTAAAACCAATATTTACAAAAATAAATGTTATTCAATCCAAAGTTTGAAAAGTAAACATTACCCAAATTAGAATTTTTGCACAATTAATTCAAGCATTCTCATTTATAGTGAATTTTTTTTTTAAATTTATGTGAAAATCTAAAATATCCAATTTAAGTTTTCAATTGTAAATACAATAAGTATTTAATTATGTATTCATTAAAAAAACACTAGAAATCCTAAAAAAAACTTTGTTTGAGAAAAATCCCTAATAGCGAACACTGAGATTAGTGATTTTCAACCATAATGATTTAGAAAAATATCAATATTTTGTTGCATCTTTCCCTAATAGCCCAATGCAAATCTACTTGTAATATATATATATATATATATATATATATATATATATATATATATATATATATATATATATATATATATATATATATATATATATATATATATATATAGATATAGGTATAGATATAGATATAGATATAGATATAGATATAGATATAGATATAAGTTCATGATTTTGCAATGATGCCTTTACAATAGCAAGTTTTACGTTAACATAGTCATAAGTATATAAATTGGTATTAGTTTAATTACTTATGAATTAAGTTATTTTTTATTACCTTGTAAATGCGCAACCTAGCCACGCGATTTTTTAAAGTTAATAATGATTCATTAAAATATAAATTTAGTATTTGGGGTTCCCAACATGACATAAATGTGTCTTATCTATGTTATGGAGTGGTGCACTTGAAAATCAATTGAATACCTAGAATATCAATGGACTTGCATCTCTTCTAATTGATCCAGGTCTGGGTGTGACGAAGGACCCTTCCAAGGCCTTTTACTTTCATGATGTTTTAAATTGCATTTTTAAAAGAACATAAATGAATACATCTGCATGTTATAAAGAAGAGGAACATGTCAATCATCAACACATGAAAACATAAGCCGTTGATAACGGAGTTTGTCAAGGATGGAATATATCTCCGAGCCCCAGTGTCAAGATGGTGTAGGTTTCTGCATTAAGTGTTGTCAATAGTGATGATGTACATAAGAGGTGATGTCGCTATCATACAAGGAAAAATGCCCTCACGCAGGAGTGGCTCCAAGAGATGTTCTGCTACAAGAACTCTCAGTCAAAAGGACTCTTATCAGTATGACACAAACTCATGCATGATGATCAAGAGCATCCCATCAACATGGCATAAAATAGATCTCAATGCAAACATGCATGATGAAAACACGAGTATCCCATCAACATACAACAAATAGATCTCAAAACACAACATGACGAATCATGACAACAAGTACATTACACAGATGATTCCGCATCACATCAAGTAGGAATCATGAAGCAAGTACGAAACAAGATCCCACATCAAACATAAACATGGATTTGTGCAGCACAATGCATAGCAAAAGAAGTACATGAAAACACTACATATACCTCACATCTAGGGGCCATTTGAAGAAGAGGATGTCACGCTGTTGAGGTTGTTCATTCCCTCGATCTCACTATGTCGAATTGCATGGAAATGACCACTCGCACATGAACGCTGACACCTACACTCCACATTGAGAAGTGGATGGAAAATAGAATGAAGAAATGAAAAATATGAACACATCATCAGATTTGTGGCATTAAATAGTGATAAAATGACTATCAAATTTTTGAATTTTGAGAAAATGAGAATCTGGGGCTCAAGGAATCTTTTAGATTCCCCTTAGATTCCTCAAAGATTCCCTCTTCCGAGTCCTCTGAAAATCGCCTGCTCAGATCATGAAATTGACTACACCATCAGGTTCGTGTCGCCGAGAGGTGTAGGATTGTCATAAAATTTGTCCAATTTGGACATTGCGAAATTTTCACTCTCTTGGAAATTTCGCTCAGTCATAGTTCCACTTGCATAAAAAAATTAATTAAAAAATATTCGTCTCAATTTTTTTGCCCGCTCCTAGTTCCTCCATGCTTCCCAGCCGCATTGTGCAAATGAGGTTTATAATTTTTTTTTGGATAGATATTCCCACAAAGAGGCCGTTTGGCATATTGGTAAACTGGGAAGTTTGTTAAGGAGAGGTTGGGGGATCAAATCTCGCCTCCCCACAAAATCCACATACAATTATTTTTAGGTTGCGTTTCTTGTTTTTGTTTTGAATTGGGTATTAAATAGTGGTTATTGCTGCGTGTAAAGTGGGGTAGTTGGCCGCTTGTGGAGTGGGCCGGCCACGTGGTGAGGCGGGTTCAATTCCCGCCGACCCAAAATTTTTATGGCATGTGATTGTTGTATGGTGGGGGTGTGGGCCAGGTCCACCGGAGGTGGCCCGCCCACCCCATTAATAAAGTTTTAATATGGATAGGCGTGGGGTGGTGGGGGTGGTCACCCACCACCTCCTTTATATATTTTTTCAAATTTTTATCATAATATAAGGCCTTTTCAAAAATTTTGAAATTTGGTAGGAGTCAAATTAAACAGGCCACAAATTCGCCCGGAATCTGGCCCAAGTTGGTCAGAATCCGGTGGCTGGATTTTGTCCAAAATGCTGCCTCCTTAAGCTTGCCCAGTTAGCAAAAGTCAACCAAAATTTTGGCTGCCTCTATCTCCCTCATCCAGACTTAGATTGATGTATCGTTCGCACCACCATGATCACGACGACAAGATATTTATCCTGAACTTGGTTTGAGCATAATCCAAACACTTTAACTTTGAGCTTCCATCAGCGCTCTTTGTCCTGTGTGTGTCCCTGGAGCTACTTGGATCAATCCTCCCCACTTAGGAGCTTTTGGTCCTCCAAAAGCATGAAAAGTAATATACAACTTCTCTGTACCTTATCTGCACCACAAGTGTCTTGAAAGGTCTTTCTTCCATCTCCTTCACCTTTGTTCTTCGGAGCCTTAAGCAATGAGCCGACACCTGCAATCTCTGCAACCTGTAGTACATTGTTTTGCAAACTACATGCTTGACTTTCATGACCAACTAATGACCCAAACGTCCCACACTTTCCACGAGTTTATAACACATACTCAGTGGTCAAGTTTACATCAAGATGGAAACAATACCCTAGCTATGAAAACAAGGCCACATATCATTATTGCTTCAACAAGTGATGGATAACACATCATCACTATAACACATGATTTACAAAAATAAGGCCAACACAAGTGATGGAAACACAACATCACCTCCATAGTCTATCATGCAACTCAAAATAAGACTAGACATCATTGTTGCTGAACAAGTGATGGAAACACATCATCACTTTTACATTTTACAATGCAACAAATGATTTACAAAAGCACGACCATGAAAGGCTAACATATCTAGAAACTATTTCTCACTTATCAACGTGAACAGGTCATCCCCCTGTGATGGTTTTGCTCGTTGAACAACTGCTTCATCAGGTTCATGCACCAACACTTTGTCTTTAAGGTGCTACTCTGGATGGAGCCTCCAACATGTGGTGTTTTGATGGCCACTTCTGTCGCAATGACCACAATAGGTCTTCTTCCTCCAAATCTATTTAACATGTTTCTTTACTTGTTGTTGAGAAGGTATTTCACGCCTCATCCTTTTGAGTGTTGCCATTCTTTTCCAACACTTAGAAAATGTATGGTTATGTAATCCACAAGAAGTACATGTTTTTTGATGCCATGTTTTACGTTCATCATTGAAAACATGATTATAATCGAAATGAACATTCGAATGTCGAAACTGGTTATATCTTTCCTTGCCGTCTTTGGTGTATGTATGGTGATGAGAGCTTGCCTCAACTCTTTCCCTGCCATGGGATGATGGGGATGTGTTCCCATCATTCTCTTTCCTCGATGATTTTGACAATTTCTCAGAAGAATCTGACACCTTCAAGCATTCTCCTTTGGTGTATCCCATGCCTGCAAATTGAGGTCTCTGCACAACCTCCAATTGTTGATTTATGCCTTGGTTATTAACACCACATTCTTTTTCCTCCTCGTGCCTCGTCCTGGTAAGGAGCCTCATGTTTGTCCTTGTAATTGGGATCTCCAAATCTCCAATAGAAATCATACTATGTGAAGACGAAACTAAAAGGAAATCAACATCTTTTACCTCCTTTATCGATTTGGAAAGAACTGATGATGGCTTCTCATCATTTGTTGTTGGTGGTTCGCTAGCTATCTTGACGCATTCCCCAACTTCCTTTTTGACATATCCAAGTCCTGTTTGACAGGGTAATTCTTCTACTTTGATGGGGTTGACAATGCCTTGGCCATTAACGTCCAAGCCTTTCCCTTCATAACCCATTTTCTTCAACAGTTTGGAGCCAATTCCTGTGGTATGATTTTCAAAAATAATGAAATCATCATTAGGACATATACATGAATTAAGAGAACTACTTTTTACCTCACATGGGTCACGCTGCAGCTTTTCCAATGCCTCGTTCTTTCCTTGCCGTTGTCGTAGAAAACTATGTTTCTCCTCTTTCTCTTCATGTAGAAGTATCTTCAATTCAACGTTCTTTGTTTGAAGATTTTGGTTATTGTGCTTCATGTTCTTCCATGGCCTCTTCTGTGGCTTGTAACTGATGATGTAGTCACTCCTTTTCCTCTGTCTCTTTCTATAGAGTTTCATACATTATTTCCACCCTTTTGGAAATTTTGAACATGGTCTCGTACATAACTTTTCATCCTCTGTTGCCGCACATTCCATTGTTCATGCTTGCAATTCATATCCACGCAAAGACCGCTCTAATACCACTTGATCCAGGTACGGGTGTGACGAAGGACCCTTCCAAGACCTTTTACTTTCGTGATGTGTTAAATTTCATTTTTAAAAGAACTTAAATGGATACATCTCCATGTTGTAAAGAATAGGAACATGTCAATCATCAACACATGAAAACATAAGCCATTGATAACGAAGTTCATCCAGGAGGGACTATGTCTTCGGGCCCTGACGTCAAGATGGTGTAGGCCACTGTATTAGGTGTTGTCAATAGTGATGATGTACATTAGAGGTGATGTCACTATCATACAAGGAAAAATTCCCTCACGCAGGAGTGGGTCCAAGAGATGTTTCACTGCAAGAACTCTCAGTCAAAAGGACTCCTATCAGTATGACAAAAACTCATGTATGATGATCAAGAGCATCCCGCCAACATGGCATAAAAGGGATCTCAATGCAAACATACATGATGACAACATGAGTATCCCATCAACATACAACAAAGGGATCTCAAAACACAGCATGCCAAATCATGACAACAAGTACATCACATAGATTATTTCGCATCACATCAAGCAGGAATCATGAAGCAAATATGAAAACAAGATCCCACATCAAACATCAAACATGGATCTGTGCAGCACAATGCATAGCAAAAGAAGTACATGAACACACTACGTATACCTCACATCTAGGGGCCATCTGAAGAAGAGGATGTCAAGTTTCTCAGGTTGTTCGTTCCCTCGATCTCACAACATCGAATTGCATGGAAATGACTGCTCGCACATGAATACTGACACCTACACTCCACATTGAAAAGTGGCCAAAAAATAGAATGAACAAATGAAAAATCTCAATGCACCATCAGATTTGTGGCATTGAATAGTGCAAAGTTGACTATAAAATTTTTGAATTCTAAGAAAGTGAGAATCTGGGGCTCAAGGAATCTTTTAGATTCCCCTTAGATTCCTCAAAGATTCCCTCCTATGGGTCCTCTGAAAATCGGCTGCTTAGATCAGGAAATTGACTATGCCATCGAGTTCGTGTCGTCGAGAGGTGTAGGATCGACATAAAATTTGTCCAATTTGGACACTGCGAAAATTTCACCCTCCTAGAAATTATGCTCAATCATGGTTCCACCTCCATAAGAAAATTAATTAAAAAATATTCGTCTCGATTTCCATGCCCGCTCCTGGTTCCTCCATGCTATCCAAGTGCACTGTACAAATGAGGTTTACATAAATTTTTCGGGTAGATATTCCCACGAAGAGGCCATTTGGCATATTAGTAAAATGGGTAGTTTGTTAAGGGGGGGTTGGGGGATCAAATCCCACCTCCCCACATAATCCGCATACAATTATTTTTAGGCCACGTTTCTTGTTTTTTTTTTGAATTGGGCATTAAATGGTGGTTATTGTTGCGTGTTAAGTTGGATAGTTGGGTCGCCCGTGGAGAGAGCTAGCCACGTGGCCAGGTGGGTTCAATTCCCGCCGACCCAAAACTTTTATGGCATGTGATTGTTGTATGGTGGGGGCATGGGTCGGGTCCATCGGAGGTGGCCCACCCACCCCATTAATAAAGTTTTAATATGGATAGGCATGGGGTGGTGGGGGTGGTGGCTCACCACCTCCTTTATATATAGATATATATATTATATAATATATTTTTAATTTTTAATCATAATATAATGCATTTTCAAAAATTTCAAAATTTGGATGAAGGATTCAAATTAAACAGGCCACAAATTTTCCCGGAATCTAGCTTAGGTTGGCCAAAATCTGACGGCCGGATTTTGTCCAAAATGCTGCCTCCTTAAGCCTGCCCACTCAACAAAAGCCAACCAAAACTTTGACTGCCTCTATCTTCCTCATCTGGACTCGGATTGACGAACCATTTACACCACCACGATCACGAGGACAAGATATTTAACCTGAATTTGGTTTGAGCATAATCCAAAAACTTTGGTTTTTGAGCTTCCATCAACCCTCTTTGTCCTATGCGTGTCCCTGAAGCCACTTGGATCACTAATAACCAAATCTCATAAACATGGAATTGAAATAAAGACAATGTCTCCCCCATAACTAATATCATTAAATATCAACTCTTGGCAATAAAGTATAACTCATTGCTGAATAGACAAAATAAGAATGTGCAAAAGGCCAACATTGGTGTATGGGAGTAGGCGCAATTGGCACGTATTTTATGATTTTCTTTCTATACAATTTTTAGTGATAATGTACCATGGATTTATGTTAATATGGATAGTTGTAACGATGTGTAGGGTATGCCCTTTATGATTTTTTTGGTTATATGTTTATTTTCATAACATAAAATATGAAATGAACATACAAAAGTATTCAATACCTCATTATATCATTTGGTACACAAATTGATGAGAAACAAATAACCATGCCAACCATTAAGGAACTTAGCATAAATTAATAAAGATTATGGGATAAGTGCTTCGAGAGAAGCCTATATGGGATAAGGAGAATTATGCAAATTGGAGGGAGTTGGTCCCTAGTTGGCATGTGGCTTTGACTCCTATTTTGAGGATTGGAGATGGCTTGGGAATGCCAAGGATTTTAAATCATTGTTGTAGGTGTATTTAACTTAGTGGAGTGCATTTCCTCGGAGGATTGATGGATTCCATGTGGGATTGTGATTAAGGGATGTGGACTTTCCTAGTGTGGCTACATCAACTTGCAGCATGACATATGTACTATAAGGTATAGCATTGCAATTGTGTTTGCTTACAAAATCTCGTAGGTTTCTTATAAGATCTAAGGCCCACATTGTGTTGTTGACCTCCCTTACATCTCATATAAATAGGGGAATGAGAGTCTTTCCATTGGTTTATGTTCATTCACTCACTTGTACTCACTCTTGTGATGAGAAATGACCTGGAGAAGATTCTGCACTAGGTTCTCTCTTTCTTTCTCTAGAGTGTTTACATGTACTTGATCCCTATTTCTCTCGGGTCTCTAAGGTTTCTTAATATTCTTGGAGTATCTTGGAGGTTTAGGATTATGATTTATCCCTTAGAGATTGGAGAATAAGGTTTTATGATAAATTCCTTGGGTGGAATTCAAAGGAAGAGAATCATTAGGAGAATATTGAGGTAAAAAATGGGCCTTAAAAACAAAAAGTACTAACAAAATTAACTTTAAAATAAAAAATAGGATCCAATATGGTGATGTCATCCCTAATGAAGATTTTTGGAGGGAAAAGTGGAAAACTATATTTTTTAAATTGTATTTTTGACTTATTTTCTTATAGGTTCACTCGAATTTCAAGAGTAGACACTTGTTGGATGAAGAATTAAATTCCATATGTAACAAGTACCCACTCTGCATACTTTTGAGTATATCCACATTGAAGAAAAAATAAAATACATGGAAAAAGTGCGTTGAACATATTTTTTGCATGTATTTTCATTTTTCTTCCATGTGGATCTACTTAGAAGTATGCATAGTGGGTACTCGTTGGATTTGGAATTTAATTCTACATCCAATTGCTATATAATCTTGAAATTTGAATGAACCTACAATGAGATAAGTTGAAAATACAATTAAAAAAGTAGTTTCCTTTCTTTTCTTTTCTTTTTTTAATTCACAAGCCTTATTTTGTTAGTTTAACTATCATTTTATTATTTTCCTTAGGAGGCCATTTTAGACCTAAAATTTCCCCTAATGAGGACATATTGCCTTGGAGGATGTGTTGGATTGTTTCTTGCATATTGGATCTTATTAATTACTCAGGTTTTGTTGACGTGTCCTAGCCAGGGCTTGAAGAGCTAGGAGGAATTGTATTAGTCTTGAATGAAGGTTGCGGTAGTACATGTACTTTATATTGAGCTTAATAATGAATTTCTCACTTGTCCAAAATGTTATACAAATTACATATTTGATTTTTAGCTATATATATTATTTATGTATTGTTATTTATAATAATATGCATTTGGTCAGGATATTTTATCATGAACCTATGATTTATCAAGCTTAATTAGAATGTTAAATATGAATATTGACAAAAAAACTATTTAAAATACGTTAATATAAATAAACAACTACATATAACATAAAAGAACACAAATGAAATTGATAACGAAGTTCATCCAGTGTGGGCTACATCTCCAGGTATGCTTCCAATGGAGTAGCCTCTTCAATTATGATGCACAATAAATCCAATTTCATCAATTCCCCAATCTTTAAAGATTGATCTTTACTCTGCAAATTTACAAAAATCCTCTAAGAACTCCTCACAAAAGCTCTCCTTTTATAATTCTCCAAAAAGGGAAAATACTCTATGATTTATCACACGATTAATGATAATCAAGCTACAAATTCAAAGGAGCTCGAAAAATATAACACCACAACACTTTCAAACCTATCTCTTCCTTTGTTGAACTTCACAAGGGCTAAAAATGTGTTCTACATGCAATACACAATCTAGAACTAGGCCTCAAAACACAAGCGCTCTGCCAAAATACTACAACCACAAAGTTGTGGTGCATTGGAAAAACATTTTGAATATATAGGCTTAGGGGTCCATAGCACTAGGGTCAAATTGCAAATATTGTGACCCCTGTTGTAACAACATATAACAAATATGGTTAAAGCGACACATTTGTTATAACAACCATAATATACATAACATATAATCTTATCATATTACCTGTCGAACAATCCTATCATATGGGAGGCTCATATTAAAGTTTGTAACGATATAACATTATGTTGTTGAACCATTCGGCGTACAATCGTATGGTATGGTCCACGTGTGTATGTTGTTGTACATTGAAACTTGGGTGCATCAAAATCAGTGCTTATAACATAACCATTCACATATAGTTATAACCAACATATTATATCATATGACCAACATATATATCCACCAATTCGAGCGAGGTTGTCAGTGGGTTTTGTGTAGGTTGCCCGTTTGAATCCAATCGGTACAACCGTTCCAAGGATCAAATTTTGGTGTTTGGTGGTGCCACATGGTGCCCTTTAGTTGGGCCACACGTCACCACCAGATTGGTCCACCTTAGGCATTGTCAACCACCTAATCATTTCCCAATCATCCAACCACATAATTCCATGTATCATGACCAAACACTATCATGTGTCAATTTGAATCACTACCATGTGTCATCCATAGGTCTTGCTACATGTCACTTTATCCTCCTTTTTGGCTTTTTGTCGTAAAACTTCAAAGTGCGATTAGTTTCTCATACAGATTCTTTTCAATGTAATTCAAGTTGTGTCGGAATTGTTTTTTTGGGCTCTTCGACTTGGCACTATTTCAATCAAACTTTGGGGACTTTGAACTTTAGGCCATCCTAGATCCTCATGGATCAATCCTCCCCACTCGGAAGGTTTTGGACCACAAAAAGGTAAACTACTCAGAAATAGGTGAGGGTATTGATCCCTCACTTTCCCTATCTCAATCCACCATGCCTTGCTTGGATTCATTCCCTTAAGAACCAATCGAAGATATTCCACTTCTATTTAACGTGAAATCCTGATCTTCCTATCAAGAATAACATCTTCCTACAACTTATCTAGATACTCTGAAGAGAAATCATCAATGAAGGAACTTGAACACTCTCATCCTAATCTATGATCATCAATGGCTCATACAATTTCATATTCTCCACATTCACAGTTGAATAAATTTGCATACGTGATGGTAGATCTAACTAGAAAGCATTAGTGCCAATATTCTCTGAAATAGTAAATGGACCATACCAAATTGTATTGAGCTTATTACCTTCCCCAATTAGTCTATCCTTTTTGAGGTGTAACCAAACTCAATCACTAACTTGGAAATGATGATCTATCCCGTGTTTATCATGCCTAGCCTTATACTGTGCTTGATTCTTCTCCAATTGTTTCTGAACAACTTGATACACCATATGGATCTTCTATAAGAATTTTCGAGCTTTATCTTCATATTTCTATTGATCAGAATCAACATCCTTCCCAAAAAATAAATACAATGGATACTTTAGCAGGTACCCAAAACAAACTTCAAATGGAAATCTTTGTGTAGACAAATCCAATGCTTGGTTGTATGCATGTTCCACATAATGTAGTTGTTCATCCCAAAGATTAGGATGCTTGTTGCAGTATCCTCGAAGAAAATGTACCATGGACATGTTGACCACCTTTAATTGTTCATTGGTCCATGGGTGAAAATAAGTCCTCCTCTTCAGTTTGGTGTCCATAATTCTCCACAAGCTTGGCCAAAATTCTCCTAGAAAGCGAGAATCTCAATTTGTTATAAAAGAAGTGGGAAATCCAAAGTGAACCCAAACATATTGAAAGAATAGTTGTGGGTTTGTTCAATTATCATCTACTTCTTACAAGGCATCAAAATACACATCTTGCTCAATCTATCCACAACTAAAAAATATTGATGATGACCTCTTTTGGACATAGGAAAACCTCCTACAAAATCCATAGAGATACTTTCCCACATATGAGAAGGAACTATAAGAGGTGTATATAAACCCAATCTCTTGTTTGTAAGTTCACCAGTGGCACACAATATACACCCTTTAACATATCCAGATATTGTTTCTTACATTCGAGGAAAATAACAAAATATTTGAAAATGACATACAATATTTCCTACACCAAAATTCCCTAAAATACGAGAAGTATGGGCTTGTCTAATCACATCATTCTTTCCTCTTCGGGAACACATAATTTATTAACATGATAGAGTAACTTTCCTTGCAATTGGTAATTCTCTTCCTTCCAAACACGAGTCAACCTCTCACACACATCCTTGAAGTCTACATCCCTAGCATATTGCTTCACATAATTGGCAAGAGCTAAAGAATCATTATAAAATACTGTGAATGCATTAATTGGAGGTCTACATAGCATATAATCTATCTTGTTACTTACACCCTTCTTATACTTGATGAAAAAATGAAACTATTGTAGAAATCCCATCCACCTGAAATGTCTTGATTGTTGTAGCTTCGTCTATGATTGCAAATACTATAATGGTTGAAAATTTGTATGTGTTATCATTTCCTTTCCCATTAAGTAATTCTTCCATTTCTTAACACTTTGTACTAAACTATACAACTCTTTATCATATGTAGGATAAGTAATAATAGCTTTAGAAAAGGTCTCAAAGTGATAACATATTGGCTTACACTGCTGCATCAAAACTTATCCCATGGAATATCAACTTGCATTGGTCTCTATCTCAAATGATCGTTGCAAATATAACAATGCTAACATAGGCGAGATATTAATATTTTCTTTCAATGTATCAAAGAATATTTGTTGCTTTCCTCCCCACTAAAAGACTTGTTTCACACTAGTCAATGCAATGTGTAAAGGAGATTCAATAAACAAAAAGTTAGCAATATATTTCCACCAATACTGGACTGCTCCTAAGAAACTTCTTACTTTCATTGCTAATCTAGGCTTGGGCTGACTCACAATTTCTTCAACCTTAGAGGGATATATTTTCAATTCACCACCCCCTACGATATAACCCAAGTACACTAATGGTGTCTTCCAAAATTCACACTTCGGCAATTGAACATACAACTTCTCCCCTTTCAAAGTATCAAATACTTGCCTAACATGCTTAGCATGTTCATCCCAAGTTATGCTAAACTCTAGAATATCATCTAGATAGAAAATCACAAACTCATCAATAAATGGTTGGAAAATGCCAATCATCACACACATAAAAGTTGCTTGGGCATTTCAAAACCCAAAATTAATCACTAACCATTCAAACAAACCTTACTTTGTTTTAAAAGAAGTTTTCCAAACATCACCTTCCACAAACTGAATCTTATGATAACCACTTCGCAAGTCTATCTTAGTAAAGTAAATTGCATCTTTCAATTGATCTAACAAATCATCGATACAAGGAAGAGGGTATCGATTCTTTACCATGATCTTATTTAGTGCATGAAAGTCAAAACACATTCTCCACATTCCATCCTTATTTGGTACCATCACTATAGGTGATCCATATGGAGAGGAACTAGGTATGATGACCATCTTCTAAAGAAACTCTTCAACTTTCTTATTAATCTTTGCACTTTCAATCACGAAAATCTTGTACATTCCAATATTAGGAAGAGGAGCACCTTCTTGCAGTGAAATTTCATGTTTTATCTCCCTCTTAGGAGGTAACCCTTCACGTTTATAAAAAAGCTCATCATAGTTAGAATGAGTTAAACAATTCTTCCTTATCATATGGATCACAACCCTTAAAAACATCAAATTTTTCAATATCATTTTCTTTCACAATGAGAAATAAAAAAATATTGGTAGCATTGATAAGCCTCTTAATTTTCTTTTTACTAAAACGAGTGATAAGTTAGTCTTCATCTTATGCTCTCTTACAATATACTATAATCCATCTTTAGTGAGGTGATATTTGTTCTCCTGCCTGAAGAATATGGCTTTCCTATCATACAAATAAGGGCTTCCCAAAACAATTCCTCAAATATCAAGAGTAAAAACATATAACTCAACCTCATCAATAAATTTTGAAGTGATAACAAATTTCAGTTTACACTACTTCATCACTTGCAACGTCGCATTATAACAAACCCAACTGAGAGGATAAGGTTTCTTGTGAAGTGTCGTTTCTAATCCCAACTTCTTAAAAATGGTCTTAGATATTAAATTAACTTGGGAACTAGTATCAAAAAGAGTATCTACTTTCATATGCTTAATAATCACTCTTACATGAAAAAGCTCACTTCTTCTGCTTTCTACACTAGGAGACAAAATAGAAGAATTAGAAATAACATGCACATATGCTTTACCTTGTATTACAATAGTCATGAATTGAGTTTAATCCCTTTAATTAGATCCAAATCTTGTTTCGTTTTTGCAACAATATTTTTCTTTCCTTTACCTTGAAACCTCTTAGGCCATCATTCAAGATGCAACTTCCAACAATGAGCATCATCATTCCCTTCCTTCTTACAATGAGAGCATGCTGGTTTTGCTTCTTCTTTCTTCACTATTGCAATCTTCTTGTTTTTTCTCTTTCCTTTAGATTTTCCTTCAATGAACTTGGATGTTTTCTTCTTCATGAAATCATTCTACACACTCTTTCTCCTAGACTCAATATGAATATCCTAGACACATACTTCATCCAAATTAGTGGGATTAAATAAAATAAGAGTATGGCAAAGGTAATTATGCAATGCACCAACATATTTCAAAAGCATCTCTGGAGAATATAATGAAATATTCAAAGTTGATGCTTTCTTCCTAAATTGTTTAGTAAAACTTTGCATGCTTTGTCCTTTTCCTTGTCTCAAATTTTGGCATTCCATAATTTCTTTATGAGTATAATCTAATGGATAAATTTTTCTTTTTAATGTGTTAGTGAATTCCGACCACGACGAAAGGATCTTAACATTCTTTTTGTTTCCTTCTCGAAGTTTACTTTCACACAAAACCATCATTGTACCTTCAAGACGAAGAGAGGCCAACTAAATATTTAGCTCATCTTCAACAATCTATTTAATACAAAAATAGAATTCAAATTTTTGAATCCAATTATCCAATCAGTATGCATTAAGCTCGCCATTATATAGTGGTAAGTCAAACTTAACATCCAACTTCAACAATGGCTTCTTTGAAGCAATATTCTTATGAGGAGATGACGACAAAAGTTAGATAGAGAAGAAGGAGGTGAAGAAAGAGGAGGAGACAAAGGTCTTGAAGGAGGAGGAGAAAATAGAGGAACAGGGTTAATCGCCCTCATTCCTTTCTTGACTAGTTCCTTCTCATTTCCGAAGTTCTTTCTCTTTATAGAGCTCTTCCACCTTTGACTGCAACATAGCGAATACCTCAAGATAATATGACTCAGATTTAAAAGGATTCTCTCATCTTGGTGAATCCATCTCTCGTCTTTGAGTGAAGCTCCTCGAACCAACTTTAGGATTATAAGCTTCAAGTTCACCTTTTTCCTTCTTTAGCTTAGACCTGGTAATCATTCACACTCAAAAAAAATAAAATCAAATTAGCTTAACATGCTATGATACCAAACTTGATTGGGATATTTTATCATGAGCCAATGATTTATCGAGCTTAAATAGAATGCAAAATACCAATCTTGACAAAAAGCTATTAAAAATATGTTAATATAAATAAACAACTACATATAACATAAAAGAACACAAATAATATTGATAAAGGAGTTCACCCAATGTGGGCTACGTATCCTAGCCCTCTTCGAATGGTGTGGCCACTACAATTATGATGCAAAATAAATTCAATTACATCAATTCCGTAATCTCCAAAGTTTGATCTTTACTCTACAACTTTGCAAGAAGCCTCTAAGAACTCGAAAAAGCTCTCTTTTTACAATTCTCCAAAAAGGGAAAATACTCTATGATTTATCACAAGATTTGTGATAATATCACTACAAATTCAAAGGAGCTCAGTGAAAAAAACACCATAACACTTCTCCTTTTGTTGAACTTCTAAAGGGATAAATTTGTGTTCTACACATAACACAATCTAAATCCAGGCCTCAAAACACATGTGCTATACTAAAATACTAGAACCACAAAGTTATGGAGCAATGAAAAAATCTTTTGAATATAAAGGCATAGGGGTCCGTGGCCCCGAGGTCGAACCTATAAAGATTGTGGCCCCTGTCGTAAAAACATATAATAAATATGGTTAAAATGACACATTTTTTATAACAACCTTACTATACATAACATATAGCCTTAACATATTAACCATCATATTTTAATATCATATGGGAGGCACATATTAAAGTTTGTAACAATATAACAATATGTTGTTGAACCTCTCCATGGACATCCATATGGTATAATCCACGTGCATATATTGTTGTCATGAAACCGGGAGCATTGAACTCGATGCTTATAACATAGCCATCCACATATAGTTATAACCAACACATTATATCTTATAACATATAGATATATCCACCAATGGGAGTGGGGTTGTCGGATATACAAATGTCGTGGCTCGTGGATTCCCCATTTTTTACTACAATTATAAAAAGAATAATATATATATATATAAATATATATACGATACTAATACAATGAATCCAACTCGTGGTTAGTGGAGCCATTGACTTGTTTTGTGTAGGTCACATGTTCGAATGCCATCATACAGCCATTCCAATGAATCAAATTTTAGTGTTTGATGATGCCATGTGGTGCCCTTCAGTTGGGCCATGTGTCACCACTAGATTGGTCGACCTCACACAATGTCAGCCACCTAATCAATGCCTAGTCATCCAATGACATAATGCCATGTGTCACAACCAAATACTACCACGTGTCACTCTTAATCACTTCCATGTGTCATCCATAGTCCTTCTACGAGTGACTTTATCCTCTTTTTTATCCTTTTGTCACAAAACTTCAAAGTGCGATAACATTCTCATATGGACTTTGTTCAACGTGATTCATGTTGTGTTAGAATCATCTCATCGCGCTCTTCAACTTGGCACATTAGGGGAATTTTGAGGTCTAAAATGGGCCTCCTAAGGAAATTATAAAATAATAGTGGAAATAATAAAATAAGATTAGATTAGATCATTAAACTTTAGAGGTAAAAAAGAAAAAACTATTTTTTCAACTCGTATTTTCAACTTATCTCCTTACGGGTTACTCAAATTTCGAGCGAGAACACTCATTGGATGAAAATTTTGATTCATCATCTAAGGAGTATCCATGTTTCATACTGTCGATGGACCTTGCTACACGAAAAATGAGAAATACATGAAAAATGTGATTGCGATCATGTTTTTTCATGTATTTTTCATTTTTTGTGTAGCTGGGTCCATCGAAAGTATGCAACATGGGTACTGTTTGGATGAGGAATTAAATTTTCATCCAATGAGTATTCCTGCTTGAAATTTGCTTAAAACATTAAGGAGATAAGTTGAAAATACGAGTTGAAAAAACAGTTTTATTATTTTATTATCTTTTTAGTTTTTTACTCCAAAAATGGTGAATCATCCCCCATGGTTGACATCATCATCTTGAATCCTATATGTTCTTATAAAGTTATTTTGGTTGCACTTTTTTCTTAGGAGGCCCATTTATACCTCAAAATTCCCCTAATGCTATTTCTATCAAACTTGGGGACTTTTAATTTTAGGCCATCCTAGATCCTCCTAGATCAACATCTTATTGATTTGACATAATTAAAAGGGAAATTGTTAAGCGATTTGACATCTAAGTGAAGAATATAATGGGTTTATTTTATTTCTTTCATAGTAGTATTGTATTGTTGCTATCTATGTTGTTATTTCAGTATAAAATTGTATTTTCAAATTTAATTCTTTACTAATAAGTTTTCCTAGAAAGGATGATACTTATCCCTTTGGTTGGTTATCTTTTCTCTTTTGAGGTTTGGGTTGTTTGGGAGTGAAATATTATACTCTTTCCATTTTTATTTTGTATATATTTTTTATAGTATCCCTAAGGATGAAAATTCACAAGTCTAGGATCTAACAAATCTTTTAGGTTGAAGGTGACATTCTTGTTTTACATTGAGTGTTGAATTTTGAGAAATTTTGACATAGTTTTAGAGCTTGTTGTGGTTGAGAACACTCTAGAGTAAGAGAAAGATTGTATTTCAATTAGAGTTACCTAGGACAAGTAATTTACCTAGTTAAATTTTGTTGACCACTAAAGTTGCACTTTAATAATTTTGATGAATCCATGCCCAAGGATATTGCAGAGCATTCCTGCACTTACAGATCATTCAGAGTTCCGGATTTCATCAGGGCTTCTAAGCTCCTTTCTTCTTTCTTTCTTCATTTTTGAACTCAGATTTTGTAACCCTGAAAGGATATTGTAAACATGATTCTAGCATGATTAATAAAGCCATGTAGCATGATAGGTAGCTTAGAATTTTTCTATCAAGTGAGTTCACTCTAGGGATTTTTTTTTTCACTTAATAAATTGTCTGTGCTTTTCAACGCTTAATAATTAATTGAGTTTTTCTCCCAGATATATCCCCAAAGTTGGAGTGTGACTTGATGGTAAGGATTTAGGTGAGTCCTAGTGCCTAAATTCAAGTTATATTACCATGATATATCACTTGTAAAATTTCGCAAAATTTGATTAGGTATAGGGGTCAATTTTTTAATTATTAAAATTACATAGGACGAGTTTTTTATATTATAATATATATAATATATATATATATATACTTATATATATATATATATATTAATATTAATATATATATATATTATATATATAATGTAAATTGTAATGAGTGATGTATAGAAAAGTTGTATGGGGTATGAATAATCCAAATTAGACCTCAACACCTCAAATTTATACTAATACACACTTTTAGGGGTGAAAAATCATTTATAGACCCTAAAAACCCACTTTTATTAAGTCTAAGGGAAAATGTGGCAATAAAATAACCCAAAACATAATAAAGTGGAGAAAATAAATGATATTTCCACATGATAATTGAGGTGAAAATGACATGGAAATTCACTCAAGTCAAAAGGCAAGTCAAGATGCAAACAAAGAGATGATTTGGCACATGACATCGACACAGACTTATTTCACTCAAAACAAATCGAATTTTGGGCCAGATTTAGGTAAATTGAATTGTCCACATGCAAGCTCGATTTCCTTAATAAAATTATCATATGGTATGAGATCACTTGAGGATTTGATTTTCATTATTGTGAAGATATGTCTCCACTTCACTTCATTCCATCATCCACACTTGGCACTAGAACTACACTCTAGGTCCTACGTAGATTAGATCTGCCTCTATGCTGACAGTGACACACAGTCTACTCATGGCAGTTGGTAGAAATATTATAAAGGTGTCAAAGTATGGTTACTTGTTGGGAATTCATTAGATAATATTCCCCCTCATCACCTATCAAAATCTACACTTGGAAGTTCCAAGTAATATGCACATGGAAAATAAGATTATGTTGGCCATTAATAAGGATTTTTGTGTAGTGCCCACTCTAGTTTCCTGACCCTAATATGACATTATCTTACATACTTTAGTCTACAAGGAACTCAGGTTGAGGATCCAAAAATGTGACTCTATTATTAGTGAATGTGATGGTTATGTATGTTCTCTATTAAAATTATGATTAATTAATGGTTATGTGTACTCTCTATTGATATCATGATGGTGATAGTAGTAAAGGATAGACATGTTTCTATTGATGTTATAATGATGATAATCTGAACACGAGAAAATCAGCTTCAACAACAGAGGACCTTCCTGCTACCTCCGTCAGTGCCTCAATCAGCCGGAAAAGACTTATAGCCCCAGAGACATTGCCATGGAATCCGACTTCGCTTTCTGGACATCTCAAATCAAACAATTATTGCGTCGGGTTGATTCCCTTGAAACCGAGAACAACAAGCTACGGGCCGAGGTAAACATCCTAAACGATCGCATTTCCTTCGTGGAAGGGGAAAACTTGTCTCTTCGTAAATCAGTACAAGAAGACCCCACAGAAACAACTTTGCATGCAGAAATCCAAGAGATTAGGGACAAACAGGCGGAGATTATATCCCAACAAGCATCCCTCAGACAGGAAACAGAAACACACATCAGCACATGGGCACAGGTGGTTCGGGGGAAAGATAAACCCTCTCCTATCACTGCAGTAGAGGAAGTTGTACAAGCCAAACTGGTGGAAGAACGCTCCCGTAGAGCGAGAGAGCTAAACCTCAAAGTGAGAGGTCTCCCTCTCCCTTTATCTTCAGCAGATCCGATGGAGGTAGCCACAGGATTCTTGAAAGACACCCTCGACATATCGGGAATCAGCTTAGACAGAGCATGGCTAGGACAGGACTCCACCTTATTTATCCGATTCCATAATACCACAGATCGTCTACATACTCTGCGAGCTAAGCAGAAGCTTTTTAATCTTCCAAACAAGATATTCTTAGATGAGGATCTTACTCGGGCACAGGTAGCTGAACTCAAACAGGCTAGGGAACAAGTGATGGCAGCAAGACAAGCAGGAAAATGGGCAGTCATAAGGAACCTCCGCGCTATCATTCGGGACTCCTTCCCCCCAGGATGGACACCTCGTGCAGGCAGTTCCAAATGACGGGCCCGCCTGGGGGGGAGTCGAACACCAGGGATGTCAATTCACTGCTGGAACGGGAATGGATCCTTTTGGTCTTCACCTGGGCTACTCTACGACGCCCTTGAGTCAGCGGATATCCTCTTAGTAACAGAGACACATGAGAGCCCGGTTCGACCCCTCCCAGATATAACAGGGTACCATTGGTATTCAGCTTGTAGACAGGAAACAAGGAGCTCAGGGGGTGTCAGAGGATCAGGGGGAGTAGCGTGCCTCGTTAAAAACGAGCTCAGAGATAGAGTCACAGTGGTGAATACAGATGAGTATGCCAGGTACATGTGGATCCGAATCAGAACTGGATACCCACCCTTAAGGGATATCTTTATTGCAGTTTGTTACTTCCCCCCCACCGCATCTTCGTTTGCCATCCACGACAATGTAGAAAGAGACCCCTTCACCAGCATATACCCAGACATCACTAAATTCTCCACTGATGGAGAAGTCATCATCATGGGGGATTTCAACGCCCGTACCAAGGAACATCAGGTCCCCATCCATGACCGTTCAGAGGATGTGTTCTGCACTAGGGGTGTGGCCCTGACTTCAGCAGGTTTGCAGAGAATCTCAGAGGACGCCCTGGGTCCCATCACAGCCTACGGGAAACATCTGTTGCAGTTGGGAGAATCACATGAGTTGATAATTGTGAACGGCCTCTCACGCTTCCCGGAATCCCGCTTCTTCACGTGTAGACCTTATGGAGGTGGTGCTAGCGTAGTGGATTACGCTTTGACCGGCCGAGCACTGCTCCCTTTTATCCGGAATCTCTCTGTATCTCCCATCCCCCTAGCCGACCACGCACTGCTTTCACTCTCCCTTCAGACTGATCCCCCCCGATCAACCCACCCCCCACATCAATCCCCCGGCAGAACCATCTTCTGCTTTGAGAAAGGTGACCCCGACATTTTCTCCTCCTCACTCCGGCAAATCCTCCCCAACTCAAATGACTTCTCCCGTCTCGAGACTGTTTCAGATAAATATCACTGTCTCTCCTCAGCAATCTGGGAGTCGGCGCTCCGATCCTTCCCCCACTCCTTTCGGACCTCCTCGACCTCCTGCAAGACAGGGACTTCCCCGATGAACAAATGGTACGATACAGAGTGTAAACTCCTCCACTAGGATCTCCGCCATGCCTTCCATCAGTCCCTTCCCTCTTATTCTGCCATCCAAAAGAACTATCGTCGCCTCCTCCGCCACAAAAAATGGCAATTCATCTCCCAACAAAGAAGGGAGCTGTCCGCCCTTCTTACCCATTCCCCTAAGCAATTCTGGGGTAAGATCCTCCCCCGGCGTTCTCCTCCTCCCGTTGATCTCGACCCGAGTTCCATGTTCTCTCACACCTCTCGTCTTTATGACATTCCCGGGCAATTCCAGATACAAGTCATATCTCCTCCCCTATCCTGCCACCTTTTCACCGACAAAGATGTCAGAGAAGCCATCTGGGCAATGAATTGCAGCAAAGCGGCGGATGAAGAAGGCTTCCAAGCCGAATTTTTCAAGCATGGCCTACGACCCCTTGTTGGGTACTTGACTGATCTTTTCAACCATGTAGTCCGAGATGGGTTCCCCCCCATATGGTCCCATCATATTATATACCCCATTCATAAGTCAGGGAATACCTCGGACCCCAACAACTACAGGACAATTATGGTGGGCCACACATTCTCCAAACTCTATGCCACTATTCTTCACAGGAAACTTTCCAGAGATTTCGAAGAAAGAGATCTCAGAGCCAGAGGCCAAGCCGATTTCAGACCAGATCACCAGACCATTGACCACATCTTCACACTTCGTGCTGTGATCGAGGAAGCACGCCACCGGTCCTCGAAGGTATATTGCTGCTTTGTAGACTTCCGGAAGGCTTTTGATTCAGTTCCGAGAGAGGATCTTCTTCAGCGACTCAAAGATATCAGCACCTCACACTCCCAGCTGACTGCTGTTATGCGTCTTTACGAGTCGGTACTGGGCCGTCTTCGCACTGTAGGGGGGCTATCTGAATTCATCCGAAGCACGATTGGAGTCAAACAGGGGTGTCCACTCTCCCCCACCCTTTTCGGGATTTATATTGATGAGCTCGAAGCCTTTCTACGGGAACACATACAGGAGTCTGATGGTTGCTATCTTCATCATGTCTTGATCTGTATCTTACTTTTTGCAGATGACATTGCACTTATATCTTCATCACCAGAAGGGCTCCAGAGACAGTTGGATGCATTAGCACTATTCTGCGATCTACGGAAATTGACAGTGAACCTGGGTAAAACAAAAGTAATAGTCTTCAATGGGACGAAGAAGTCTCAGGATCTACAGTTCCTCTTCAAGGGAAAGGCAGTGGAGATTAACAATAACTACACATACTTGGGAGTACAGTTTTCAGGCCCCCGGTTCAGTATGCGGCCAGCTCTGCAACCTCGGATCAATAAGGGGTATGGCTCTCTAGCCATATTGGAGAGACAATGTTTTCGCCATCACTTCCAGGACATCTCGTCAAAGTTGAACCTTATGGACACCTTGATCCGACCCACAATCTTGTACGGATCGGAAATTTGGGGCCCTTCCTTGCTGGAGTCAGATTGGGTGGCAGTTGAAAGAGTCCAAACCCTTCTCCTCCGACGCATTATTCGTTGCAAAGGTACTATCCCACATCAAATCATTCTGGCCGAGTTTGGTGTACAGCCCTTCCGCCTTGAGACAGCGTTCAGACTGGTCTCCCTTCTCCACCGAGTCCGGAGCTTCGCAGACACTTTGAAAGGACGTGACAGATATCCTTATCTAGCCTACTGCTCTTCTGAGGACATCGACCGCACACAACCAGGGAAAACCACATGTTGGTATACAGGGGTCTCAAAGTTCCTCAAAGCAGTAGGACTCCACATAGACCACCTCCCCCCCTTTCAGTACTCCTTGAACGCCCCCAGGGGACTCCCCCCCAAGCAGGAACTCAATAAGATCATCAAGGAAGACATTTACAGACAGTTTATCCAGGTCACATGGACTAACCCCCCGGAGGAGTTACGTCCGAAAATGGCTTTCTATGCAGAGCACTTTTTGATTATCAGAAATGGGCTTATAGTTCGCCCCCAGTATACACTTCGACATTGGATGCATGCTCTCCGGATTCCCCTCGGACAGTTCAGAGTTGGATCACACAGGCTTCGGGTAGAAACAGACCACCAGATAGAGAGAGTTGACAGGATTTGCCGACTATGCCATACACATGAGGTGGAAAACGAATGGCACTTCATTTTCGGGTGTCCGATATATTATGAGATCAGAGGTCGCTTTCACTGTTTATTCAGAGGACCAAATACTCTTTCCAGCTTCTTCAACTACACGGACCAGAGATGTGTTGCACTCTACATCCAGTAGACTCTTAAGCATCGAGAGCAGATCCTTCAGCCTCCTGGCCGATCCAACACTACTCGTCAGATCACCTCTTTCTTCAGTACACTTCCCTCAACCCGAGGAGTTAAGAGATCAACCAGCAAAGATACCGATCAGGCATGCTCACATATATCGGCAAACCCTCGTTCAGCTAAGAGGAGAAGCCCCTTGCAGACAAGGACCCAGCAGCAGAACCGCACCAGACATCTCCCTGCGAGGCAGACCAGGATCTTAAGATCACGAAGACAGTACAATGGGAGGCAACCAGTGACCACTATATCAAGACAGCAAACCTTACTGAACTACCCACAGTTCTCCTCTCTCGACCTCGGATGTTAGGAGAATCAGACTCCTACATTCGCGTCCCCAGGGTTTTCTTCACCAGTGACCCTGCGACGCAGTCTAGAGATCAGTCGGCGAGGCCGGGTTCGGAGCTCCATACTCTCACCCCGACCCGCCTAGTTTTTATATTTTTCTGTCTTTCTTTCCTTCAGTACTTGTCTTTATAAGGAAACCATTTGGTTCTCCTACTGGGCACGACCCCACTTCTTTGTAACCGACAGTCCCTTTGACCTACTTTGTGGTCATTCGTTGGACATTAATAAATTTATCTTATCTTATCTTATCTTATGGTTCCATTATGGTTATGATGATGCTAGCCATGATGGAGGTATCCCCTATGTTAGCTACTTACATTAGTTCTGGTTCACAATGAACAATGATGTGAATGACCAGGTGATGGTAATAATGCTATTATGACAATGACTAACACTGAGAAACCTGGTTACTGACTATTATTGAGTATGGCAGGAAACCACCAAAGGCACTCGCACATGACGAGTTGACGACACTTGGTTTGATGAAAATTTATATTATTTTATCTTTGAAATTCTAATCGATTTTGAAACCTACTATATATTTTTATCTATATTATGATGATATGTTAATGGTTGTAGGCACAGATTAGTTGCTTGCCCGAAAGACTCACATAGGGGTGATGGGGTTGTACAAGTGGATGGAACTACATGGGAGGGGTGGGACAGAGTTCCTGATCTTCAACCCACTAGCACTCCCCCGTGTTGGGCTGGAAAGGGTTGAAACACAATTTCGCCTTGAAGATCAACGATGCCATGAGGGCAGGACCCAAGTTGGGTCGCTCATCGAGGATTTAACGGGGGGGTGGGGGGGTGAGGGGGGGCCGCATCAAGCGTGGATTCCTCTGACCCCGACACCATTAGTATCACTATAGCAGGCAACATAAGAGATGATAGCGGTCTATGACCTTGCACCTATACTTTCCCCTCGTAGTCACTGAATGCTTGAAGGGAAAGTGGCGTTGCACCCTTGGAGCTTCAAGGGAATTTCTTGAGGGGCATGACAAACTTGGCACCCTTGGCATCACAAATAAAATGTTAGGCGTGGCACCATTGGAACTTCAAGGGAAGTTCTTGAAGGGCACGAACCAAACTTGGCACCTTGGAATCATTAAAAATAAATAAATTAATAAATATAATCAACAAATGAAAACTAGGTAAATTTACATCAAGGGTAAATGATGTTAGAAACCGAGGTAATTAAATCCAGAATAAAACTTGGGTTAAGAGGATCATAGGAAGAAATAAAATATTTTATCTTAAAAACTCTACCATCCCCACATTGGAAAATATTAGGTAAGTTACATAGTTTAATTAGGTAAAAGGGGAAAGAGGGACATAATTGTAAGGTTAAAGATTAATCTTAAACTAATTAAGCCTAATTAAGAGAAGAGGAAGGTGAATTAAAATAAGATTAATAAATTAAATTTAGAGAAATGTAGAGAACCTCCATGTGGCAACAACCAACATAAGAATACCCATCTAAGAGATAACTTGAGTTAAATTAGGGGGGTAGATAGGGGATTAAATCTTGACTCATCAATTGACTTTATTAATGAACCCAAATTAAGGAATAAAAAGGGGGATAAAGAGGCAACTAGGAGAAGAAATAGGAATCTTGTTGAGGTGAGGAAAATATTAGTTTTAAATTAAAATTTAAGTAAATAATTTTTGATAGACCCTTGATGAGAGAGTGACACTTGGGTGGGTGAGTAATCAAACTATTGAATTATAAAAAAATAGCTAATTATGCATGACCTGCCAAGTGTCACCTATGAGAACTCCTATAAAAGAAGGGGAAAGCCATGAGAGAAGGGGACTTTTTGGAACCCTATTGTTGGATGGATGAGATGATGTTAGAGCAGTGATTACGAAGCTATAGTGAGTTTGGTGAGGTAGAGGATTTTAGAGAGGGGACTCTTGAGCCAAGGTGTGCTCTCCTCTATCAGCTAGTGCTTTCCTTCATTGTACAGCCCCATTGCAGCTCGGGGGTCCGCGGGGAAGAAGAGTACCCAAGGAGTAAGCTGGGAGGTTAACCAGTGGGTCTTTGCATTCGGATCAAGTACGCCATCATTCACTCGCGGAAGTGACCGACAACAAGGGAATACCAGTAACAAAAGAGCAAGCAGAGTCTCGCCTTCTGGTGAACGGTACATATGTATTTCATTACTATTTGATCTTAGTTAAAAGTATGTAAATATTACGATATGTTTCCTGAAATGAGTGTCAAGAATGTATTAAACAATGTTGAATAAATTTGAAATTTAATGCGTTTCTTTTTTGGTTGTATTTGTTGTAAAAAAATAAATATATAGTCTGATTGTTGTCCTTACACTCTGAATGTGGTTCTTACACTTGGTATCAAAGCTATGTTGAACGACCTATGGGCCCATTCATGCATAACTAATTTTGAACAATATCTGTTGTTCCAAACCTGAACAATGATGATTTTGTTGAGTGCTCATGGTGTCTCTCAATTGAGATAATCAGGGTTTAAAGGGATTTATGAAATTGCTTTGTTATCTTCACTGCATGCATTGTATACCGAAACACAACTCCCAACACCCCATTATGTTTGCATTGCAAACACCATTAATCAAAACATTGTATGTAATGTCATTGGGTGTAATTCCTTTCGCATCGTTTCCTCTAGATCTGGTTTTTCATTCTAAGGTTTCTCCATGAGATTTGAGCCTCGAATCTAGACTATGGAAATCTTCTCGTCAAAAGAAAAATAAAATAAAATTAAGGGAGATCAAGTATGCGTCTGACTCTACAAGTATTTTGTCTAGATTTGGAAGCTTTTGATCCTTCAGGTCCAGAATTAACGCGGTCCAAATTCTAGTCGTAGAAAAAAATAAAATAATAACATAATAATAATAATAATAATAATAATAATAATAATGGCCTTGGATCACACTGTTAAACCACATTAGCTTATGAACATTGGAAAACAAATACACATACAAAAATCATAATTTGATCTTAAATGCACAATCTAGAATGGAATCACACTACTTTAAGCACACTCAGTTTGCAATGTAAACACAACCCTATCCTTCACCAAACACGATTTTGATTAGTATCAAGTTGAAACTTCATTCATCAAATAGATCATAAGTTAACTATTCTATGCATTCATGAAGAAATTCATTCAAAATCCTCAGCATGTCCTATGAAATAGTGCGTGCAATTGTTATAATTCAAGCCATGTTTTGATCAAAGAATAGTTTGATGGTAATTAAAATGAACTCAACACTTATGAGGAACAGAGCATAATTCTGTGTTGAAGATTTACGCACAATCTATATGACTAATGGCAATCTATGCACTCAGAATTATTGATCGTGTTATTTATCAATGAATGCAAGGTTGTAATGATTATGATAGGGACTTTCATGTTTGTTTCTGGGGTCTGTTGATTGAAGGCAACGTAATAAAGAGACGGATGAGTTATAGTGCGGAAACTACAGAAGTAAAATGCATCAAAGTGATCAAGCATCCTTTACCAACCTAGTTATCAAAGCACTACATGACTAGTCATGAAGATGTACCGGGTTCATAGATGTCCTTCTCTCTTGATAACTCATTAAAAGAGTAAATATTGCCTTGAATCCTTCAGAGGGATATTAGTGAAAATTTTCACATGCTCAGACAACAGTTTCAGAACCAATGAATGGTGCACTAACTAGAAAAATTTCCATTCATTCTGTATGGCTGTAGATGATAGCCATTTGTTGGTTCTGTACCTGGCAGAATTACTTTTGTTGTAGCGATTGTCCTAGAAAATGGAATAAGTATTCTAATATAACATGAAATGTGAATATGTTCCAGCGTGTATTAGGGTCTGGAGTCTTCTATAGGAAAAAGGGCATTCCATAGACCTAACTAAATCCAAATAACTAGGGTGCAGTTTCCAAAAAAATTATACCAGCGCCTAAGTACTGTGTACTTTGGCCCTTAAGTTGTGTTCAGGTCAGTGGTGATCTGAATATGTATAGAGCTGTAAATATTCAGTAGAGCATATGTCTCGGTTGCTTGGATATACAGAGAAGGTAACTTGGAGCTTACAAACCCAAATATATCCAACAGCCCGGTATGAATTCTATGGTTGCATTTCCAGTATGAATTCTGCAGTTGCATCTCCGACAATAACCGCAATATCGACAGGGTTTAACACCATGCATTCAAATAAAATTGCCATTCAAAATGCTATGTTCATAGCCCACTTCACGTTACCGTCTCAAATATTTTAGCGAAGAATCATCTCCTTCCACACTAATGATAAGAATGATCAGAAGAGATAGCATTGCAAACCACGCGAGGGGAGAAAATCTATTTGGGGATGCAGAGGAAACTGTATTTAAAAATGGAGCATCTAGCGACGCGGAACCAATTTCATTGGCAATATGTCATTTTCTGAATGCAGCGATGAGATGGGTTTACATCATAATCGCAGGTAGTACGATAGGTCGGACACAAAATCCACAGTCCACTTGGGCTGTCATGGGCATCATAGCCAACATTCATATGTCAACAAATTTTGAAAGTCTTCTTCAACCAGAGTCGGCTGTCTACAGCATAAGGCATACGGGAAGATCCCGGGATGCCATCTTCACATGCTTATACATTTGCGTATACTACAATGTACATTTCTATAGCTTTGATTGGTTTGAAAGGATTAAATACAACTACTTTCGGGTTTGGACTTACAATCATACTCTTTGGAGCGTTTACGGAAACCAGACTTATCGACACAATTGGTTGGGTACTCGAGTACGCCTGTTTTACGGAAAGTAAGTATAAATTCTGGGTATATAACTTGAGTTAAGCTGCTTGTTACCATGATCAATACCTTATACCACCGAAGCAATTACCTTACCAAAC